>JBBPRQ010000178.1:0-51423 GCA_038093095.1 Boletus insuetus
GAGGTCGTACCGTCTGCATGTTACTAGCACCTCTGCAGCACCTCTTGGCAGGAGAGTTCTACTCCTCTTGGAGGGCTCAAGGCCGGTAGCTGATACCCCAAACAGTCTCGGAGGGATAAGCGGTAGGGGTAGCGGTTAAGCCTCCTGACGAGAGCTTTCGCCGGCTCGAAACCGCCCCACCCCCCATTTTTTTTTGCCTGTCCCTACTCGTACTGTACACTGATCACGCCCCTCTATGGCCCGGTGGTCCGACCCTGATCCTTGGAGAACAGTGCCCGACGGACGAGCAAACAGGTGGACAGCCCGGTGTCCCTCTTCGCAACAGACCACAAACTAGGGCGCAAAGGCCTTAGTCCTCCTCTCATAAAGATAGACCCCAACAAGACTAGTCGTGTCTGGGACTTTTTGGTGCGGGCCGGGTATCTCAAGATTACACCGGACACGCAACCCACTGCAGCTCCCGTAGAACATGCGTGAGTCGCTGCACCTTGCTTTGACCCGCATGACTTCTAGCGCAGCGGCAGGCAAACACATACGTCTCTGAGCGCAACACCATCCAAGGAGCAAGTTCAAGCCCATGGTCCCACAAATCCAGCCGTGGCCCGTGGCCCACGCAGCCTCCAAAACCTCGACTCAGAACAGTGCTTCTCAGTCAACACGCTCGTTTACGTCCCCTACCTTATTCCCCTCTCCGTGGCCACCAAGCCAATCATAGTCATTTATCTCACTCGCATCTGTACCACAGGCATCCGCATTCGCTTTTTTTTTTCCCCGCACTTGCTTTGTGCTTTATTGTCTACATTATGATGACCCAGTAGATCTTCCTGTGATAAGGCTCTCGATAATTGTTTGATCAATTGGAATGTTGCCATGTCGAAGACACTCGTCGTTCCTAGACGCGACCTTGGCAAATGTTCGGATGGATTCCCACCAAAACGTTTCACCCAAAAAACAGGTCACTTGTCCAACCAATAAACTGATTTGAGTAAATGGGCAAACCTTACCTTTGAATAATGGCGATTGCTAGAATCGCACCTATCGAAACGGGTGATCATCAGCAGGAGCATGGTTACGTGTGTCGTGCCTAGTACAAGACAGTGACGATGGTCTGACCCTCTTTCCATTTGACACACGCCACTGGATTACATGCACGATCGAGGACCATCACAAAAAATGTGCTCCGGAGACATTCCCATATCTTCCCCGTCCCGGAGTGGCCCAACATGAAATACAGGCCAGATGATCGGATAGGGCTCTATTGGTACCGAGAAACTGCTGCCCTAGGAACGTTCCGTGATTGCGGATTAGTGAAGCAACTTTCATAGGCCCAGAGTGAATGACACTCACAGTGAGCACGTTGAAAACTTACGAATGCCATTTTGTCCAGCCAAACAAATGACGTTCGGTCGAAAACAAATGTCAGAAAAACGAATGACAGACAACGAATGTGACACTGTGTTGAAACAAATGTCATTTTTGCCTGGCCAGGTCCGTCATAGTAGTCTCATAGGTTTAACCACCAACGAGTGTGCTGTGGGCCCGTGTTTACTTCGGAATGGTCGGCATTTCTTATTCTGAGGTCACTACCTTTGCGCACTCATCATCCTCCCACAGATTCGTATTTCCCGCCGTACAGATACAGCCGTTGTGCCATACGCAAACCCAGCATCAGTCTAACAGTGTATCCGACGGTGCAATTTGAGCTCCGGCGTTGCTGTTCGAGTCAGTGGCGACTGCTCTGGCCGCCGTGCTTCAAGTTGGTGGCACGGCCTGACTGACTAGCTAGGCCTGGGCCGCCTATCAACCCAAACAGGTAGTTGGTCTAAGTGGTTCTAACTTTCCCGTGGTTCCATTCTGATGGCCTTCACGGGATAGCCTTTCATGCAACAAGACCGTTTCTGACGTGGATACTGTCAGCGTGAAACAGCCAGGGCAGACGAGATTGTCGATCGATAATTGATGCGACGTGAAAATCTGCACTTTTCAGTAAGTGCTGTGGCCTGCCAGTGGGCGACTCGGACCCCACCGTAACTTCCCGAAGTTGCCCGAAGTTTGAGCCTAAATACGACGTCACATCCCAACGCACTGTAGCTGACCCATTTCATCGACCAGAATTAGCTTACGAAGCAGCTGCTGAACCACCGTAGATTTCAACTGACTCCCCGATGGCGGTTCCCCGTGGTGTTGCTTTATGCCAAGGCTAGCGCGCACATTTGTCTACCAATTTAAATTGAAGCGTGAAACGCTGGCGCAAACGCCATGGGGCCACACATCTCGGACACTTATGACATGTTCACATTTACTACGGAGTACAGAATGCTGACAGTTTCCTCTTCTGATATTTCAGAAGCGTTGCGCCCCAAACGTACACGGCACTGACCCAGAAAGAATGACATTGTCCGTGGTTGTTTTTGGGTCGTATTTTCTTCCCTTCGGCTAATCGATCTGACTAAATTGTTAATAGCCCTGCGTTCATAGTGAAACCTGAAGCAATCAAAGGTTGGACTGATAGTTATTTTCTATATCGCTCGTTCAACGGCGACTTTCCAAACTATCCCACTGTGACATTTCTTCAGTGTCCGACTGGGTCTAACTCCATTCCTGCTGTGACTTGCATCGATCCACGGGTCTGCTATCCAAGTCATTTCCAATCTCAAACCACCGTGCTGCGGATCGGGAAGCTGTTGCAACAGGAATCAGTTTCCGCAGTGCCCTCCTACACTATAACGCTCGGTAGGCACGGTACGGATACTGCCGTCGGAATCTTTTATTTCTCTGAGAGGTGCATATACGGGAAGCACTTATCAGCATGAGCTGAACCTAATTCTAGCCTTCCGTTTAGTGAAAGACACCCCGAGGCTGCGTAAGCATTTCATGCAGCTCAGTTGATAATGCAAATTCGCTATCTCCCATGGAAGTGGATAAATAGCCCCACATCGCTCCCCTCGATCACAGATAACCCATGTCTTCATTCATCCTTGCGGTTGCCTATATTTTGCGAAAACTCGCAGGCATTATTGCAAATATCTACTCGTACTTCTTTGAAGCGTCAAGCTTTCCCCCTCAAGTGCACAGCTTGTTGGCAGGATACGACAACGGGCTGCTGTATGTGCTTAACCCTCGCGCTTTTCTCTCCAGATGCCAGTAGGTCTCAGACGACTCAACTATTTGTCGGTTGATATAAACATAAACTAGACAGCAATACGGACCAATATACCGAGTGTCACTTGGTTTCGGGCGGTTCCTAATCGTCTCTTCGGGCGATGACATATCTTCCGTTTTGTCGGCTTCTTCGCAACTGCTTCATCTTGGCCCCCTTCACCGGCAGGTGCTCTACGTCGTGGGTGGAATCAAAACCAACTACGACTACCTCCATGAAGCCATGGTCCGCGACCTATATCCACTTCTTGACAGGAGTTTGTCACCGCGCTCTCTAGGACAAACCACGCAGATGTTCGGTCCCATATTGTTATCTGGGATCAAGAACCTTGCCCGGGATCATAGCAAGTCGATATCACTGATGCAACTTGTCAACGAGCCTATTTACACTGCGGCAAACTTCGTCATTTTTGGGAACGGCTCCCTGACAGATACCTACAAAGACTTCCAGACGTTCAACAAAAGTATACCGTACCGTCTCTCCAGGACATTACTACATTCTTGGCCGTCCTATGCAGCGCGAATGCGACTGCTGAAGTCCCTCATGGGCTATCTGCAGCGAGTGGAAGTGAACGGCAGTGATGTCAAGTCTCCCCTTACCAGGTCCATGCATGTTTTCAAGGATAAAAACCTCCAACCCTTGGAGCAGGCACAGTTTTTACTCGTCTTTCTGTGGACGGTTCACAGCACTACGATGAACAACTCATTCTTTTCGCTTTCATTCTTACTGGGCGATCCCAATGGCTTTGCGCGCGTCCGTGCAGAGATCGATTCAGCTGTCGAAAAATTCGGCAGCCTGGAAGCATTGCTACAAGCCGGTCCTGATGAGCTGGATGATCCATCCTTCAAGTTGCTGACATCCGCGATCATGGAGACCATGAGACTCACGGCCTTGCAAACTGCGGTACGGGAAGCCAACTGCGACTTTGATCTGAAGCTCAAGGATGGGAAGATGATATCGATAAAGAAGGGGGAGTATGTGTGGGGAGATATTCGCGCTGCCCATATGGATGGGACGGTCTTCTCGGATCCCGAGACTTTCGTGGTCGATCGGTTTGCGCAGAAACCATACCGAGAGAACCATCTGCAGACAGACGGATATCCCTTCCATTCATTTGGTGGTGGCAGGCGTCCCGTAAGTACTAACCACTGCCCCCTGTACTTCTCAGTATGCTGATGGTCTCACAGTGCAAGGGAAGATGGCTCGCCGTTTACGAAATCAAGGCTGCTTTAATAATATTGCTCCACTTGTTCGATTTCAATCCGGCAGAGGAGAACTCGGTAGGTTGGTGCCTGCCTCGAGTCCACCCGCGCAGCTCCACCGTTGTACACACGGAGGATGACATTTTCGTGCGGTTGTCACCACGTCAAGCCAAGGAAGGGCTTTGAACGGAGGGTCGAAGTATGACAGCAGGGTTGTTTCAAAGTGTAACGTGATTGTTCCACCAAAATGGTTGTAAATTTGATAGAAATATGGTTTTCCGTGATTGTATTGAGTTGAGAAACCAACAAGGCTTCCATTCCAGTGAATCCAAGGCAACTTACCATTACTACTCCATACTAGTTTGACGATTCTTGCATGTAAACGTTCTGACGTCTTCTGAGTCCCTAATTGGGCTCCACGCGCGTCAACAAGCACAAATAGTCCCTCACCACGCCCAACGACGGCAACGTACTAAACGTCGGACCACTGTAAATCTCAAGACGTCGAAGAGCAGCTCGAGCGACCAAGCGCTAATCTTGATAGGACAAAACCTCTGTCTGGCGCTGACCTTACATTCTGCTGGAGGTCATTTACTTGCTCGTTGGAGTACGCGTTGTGAGTATCCGGAGTAGCGAGGTGGGGTATCCAGTGAGCCCCGTACCGTTTCTCGTGCTGTCGATCTGACCTTTTTGTTTCATTGGTTGTAGACGTTACAGCGCACTTGCCCTCTTCCGGCTCGACTCGCCGTCATTGAGCCTGCGTCTATCGTTTTGCAGAAAGTTCACCGCGCGGTATTCGCTCCCTGCCACCGGGCATGACCGTCTCTCATCGGAAACGCGAGCATCAGCCCGATGAAATACAAAGTGAGTGACTTTTTCCGCCCTACTCCTGGATTGTTCTCTCCAACTGCGTTTCTCACGGGAGGCCTGTTGTAATCATAGCTGTCAATGAGCCAGGCTTACAGATTCAATGCGATTCATGCATGTGCGATTTGACGCATACTGTCCGAATAAAATGTGCCGATCCTGTGTGTGAACCAGGTGATGGAGTGGACATCTGTCCTGCGTGTTTTTGTGCCGGAAAAGAGTTTTCGAAGCATAAACGCGGTCACGCATACCGTGTCATCGTAAGCCAACATGCTCGAGAAGCCCCGTTTAGTCTAATAGTCGTCTCCCAGGAACTACATTCATATCCTATCTTTTCGGAAGACTGGGGTGCCGATGAGTATGTAGTCTTTTTCTGATGACACCCCAACCTTACATCAACTTCGTGTTCCGCTAGGGAGCTGCTCTTAATCGAAGGCATATCGAAAGCTGGCCTTGGGAATTGGCAAATGATTGCGGAGCACGTTGGCACTCGGACAAAGGAAGACGTAGAAGAGCATTACAACTATGTTTACGTCGATTCTCCTAACTGGCCTCTACCGGTAAGCTAATGACTCCTTCAAGTTGAAACAGCCTGGCCTAAGCTTCTTCAACGTAGCGGATGAATGTTGAATTTAATGTCGATCCCGAAGAGTTTCAGCAGCGTAAACGGAGACGAATGTCTGCGATGAATGATGCCGTTCAACCCCCACCAAAGGTCGCCCCTACGTCAGCACCGGGGGTGCACGAGATCGCTACCTTTCTTCCCGGTCGCCTGGAATTCGAGCATGAACTTGACAACGAGGCAGAGGAATTGGTTAAAGATCTCGAATTCGGTATCTGCCTTGCTTACGGCGGAGACCAGATCATGGAGGACGAGAATGATGTTGATGTCAAAGCTCGGGCGCAGATGCTTGAAGAACGGAAATCAGTCGAAGAAAATAGACCGATGAGTCAACCGCCGACGAATGGTGCGAATGGCTACGCCAACGGCTATTGTTCTGTCAACGGTGATACGTCGAGACCACGCTCAGTAGTCAAGTCGGAGGAGCCCAGCGGTAGCGATCAGCAGACTACCGGAGAAGATGACCCAAATTCCGAAGAACCCATGCAACCGCCTCCGTTCGAGACGGAAGATTCACTCGCATTCAAGCTGACAATGATTGAAATGTACAATCAGCGCGTAGCGAAGCGTCACGAAGCTAAAGCAGTTATGTTTGAAAGGGGCCTGCTTGAATACAAGAAGGTTAGTTGTATTTAATTCAGTAACATATATTCATTCTTCTGACGGCTTTTAAAAGATGCAAGCTGCCGAGAAGAAGCGGGCGAAAGAGGAAAAGGACATTGTCCAACGCCTTCGACCCTTCGCCCGGCTTCAGACTGCCGAAGATTACGAAGTGTTTGCTGCGGACGTCCTGTGTAAGATTTCGTTGTCTTCTAACAGCAGTCAGTATTCATCCCACACGCCAGACGAGGCGATGCTGCGGAAGCGCATACAGGAATTGCAGCAGTATCGGCGCATGGGCCTGACCACTGCCGCCGACGTTGACAAGTTTGAGATGGACAGCATTCGTCGTGTACGTATACATCACTTGCTCATGTGGTTCGATTTGCGTCATCTCCATTCCCAGATACAATTAAAGACAAATTTGTCGCGGGATTACTATGCATCTGAGCGACTAAACCAGCTTCGGGGTGGAACTGGGCGTCAGTGTTGTCGTGTTACTTTTCATCACCCGTGAACTGATGTTTTCTTTCAGGAGAATCAGAGGGCCGTAAGAGCCACGATCGGGAATCAACACCCAAGGTTACCGCCAATGCCACGGGAACGAGTGCTGCGCGTCGACCACGTACGTCCACTAAAGTGTTTGGATTCACATCACTGATTGATCACCATTAATCAGCGGCCCCGCTGAATTTGGCCAACAGCCCTTCACTACATTTACTCACCCCCGCAGAGCAAGCACTGTGCTCACAGTTACGTATTCTTCCAAAGCCGTATCTCGTCATCAAGGAAACTCTCGTACGGGAGTACGCTCGTCGGGGTGGCAAGCTCCGCCGACGGGAAGCTCGTGATCTCGTGAAGATAGACGTCAACAAAACTAGTCGTGTCTGGGACTTTTTAGTGCAAGCCGGGTATCTCAAGATTACGCCGGACCCGCAACCCACTGCAGCTCCTGTAGAACATGCGTGAGTCGCTACACTTTGCCTTGACCGCATGACTCATAGCACAGGGGCAGGCAAGCACATACGTCTCTGAGCGCAACACCATCCAAAGAGCAAGTTCAAGCCCATGGTCCCACAAATTCAGCCGTGGCCCATGCAGCTTCCAAAACCTCGACTCAGAACAGTGCTTCTCAGCCAAAACTCTCGTTTACGTCCCCTACCTTATTCCCGTCTCCGTGGCCACCAAGCCAATCATAGTCCTTGTTCTGATTCTCGGATTCTTATTACCATGTACTCACTTATCCCACACGCATCTGTACCATAGGCATTTGCATTCGCTGTTTTTTTTCCCCCTCGCACTTGCTCTGTGCTTTATTGTCTACATTATGATGACCCTGTAGATCTTCCTGTGATGAGGCTCTCGATAATTGTTTGATCAATGGGAATGTTGGCATGTCGAAGATACTCGTCGTTCCTAGACGCGGCCCACAGAGCGCGTTAGCAGATCCCAGGTAAAATGTTCGGATTCCTCACCAAAACTTTTTACGCAAAAAAAAAAAACAGGTCACTTGTCAGACCAAGACACTGATTTGAGTCAATGGGCAAGCCTTACCTTTGAATAATGACGATTGCCAGAATCGCACCTATCGAAACGGGTGATCAGCAAGAGCATGGTTACGTGTGCCATGCCTACAAGACAGTGACGATGGTCTGACCCTCTTTCCATCCCATCTGTTGCACCCATTTGACGCACGCCACCAGATTACATGCACTACTGGATCCGAGGAACAGTCCGTCATGTTGGACAAGGTAGCGAGACATTGCGACAGCTTCCACATCCGTTATCCTAAAACATGTCTTGAATAAGTACCAAGAGAGGACAAATGGCACTGAAACTTGCCGAAACGCGTCATCGATGATGGGCAGCGCCAAATCGATATTGTTCGTCATCCGATGGATCCCACTGTATGTATACAAAAAAACAACGTGAGACATGTAGGGACAATCAGAGTCTCAAGCTTGCCGATGAAAGACCAGAAGAAGGAAAGGGGAACGTACATCCCTTCGACGACCGTATCGACTTGATGCCGTCGTTTCGTGCCTTCTGCTTCTCTGCGGTCGTATAGGACGCCAAATTTAATCTGACATGGAATAGCCAGGTGAAAATGATATTCTCGAGAAGAAGCCCTAGAGCGTACCTTGTTGTACAGGCCGCTTCCTTCGGGGTCGGCCAAGACGACCTTGATGTTCTCGTCCATCGACTTGAGATAGCGACCCGTGCCGGCGATCGTTCCGCCGGTCCCTGGATTCGTGACCCTTCAGTTCTGCGGCTTGGGTCGGGATACTACGACGCATGACGACTCACCGGCACCTGAGACGAACGCATCTACCTCCCCGTTTGTTTGGCGCCATATCTCTGGACCAGTCCCTTCGTAGTGTGCATCAAAGTTGCTCCTGTTCTGCATCGACTATCAAGTGAGAACCTCGACTTGGGCTGAGCTTGACCACGCACCTCGAACTGGTCGGCGAAGAACCCGCGAGGCTTGGTAAGTAGCTCCATATCCTGGGGGTCATCTTGTGTGCCCTCAGGACGTACGTGCGACGACGTGGTGGAGACGACGACCGAAGGTGACCCTGTGACCATCTCGTGGCTGAAAACTACGCCCTCTACTCCGTCTAGTGCGCTCGGTTGGCCAAATCGTGCAGCAGCTTGTCGAGCCATGTTCTAACACGTCGCTGTGAGGATGAGTCGCGAGAAAATGACACATACATACGACGTACTGCGCGAGAATGATGAGTAGGTGGTGTGTCAGAGGGTCGATGCGATAGAGGGACGTACTTGTTTCTTGTCGACGATGCTGGTCGGGCGTACGCGCTGTACTTGTGCCCCGAGTGACTGTAATGCTTTCACCTTTTCTTCTGCCACATCGTCTGGCATGATGATGGCTTTTTCAAGGAGGTGAGCAAGCAAGACCAAAACGACTCGAGTAGGGACACCACTCACTCGCGTCGTAGCCCCTGCCGACGATATATCGACTCGTATCAATGCTGGCAAAACAAAGGAGATTCCAGCATTACCTGGCTTTCGCTATCGTTGCTATTGAAATCCCAGTGGACCCCACGGTTCCCTCAAAGATCCGGGATCCAGTATGCGGGTGTAACAATCCTTGTCGCTCCGCGTCTTCGATCACTATCGCCGACAAGTAAGCTCCCCCGCATACATGCAGCGAAAGGTCTCACTCCGCAAAGCAACACGATCCTTGACGCTACCTCCCGGATTCAGAAACTGGGCGCAGACCAAACTCAGCAGTCATCACAACAATCGAGAGACAGCGGGATCCCACCTCAGCCTTGCCCAGAATCTCTACCCCAAGCGCATCGCTCAACGAGTTGATTCTGATCAATGGGGTGTTTCCTGATCCGTTGAGCATTATATGCGTCGACATGGCACGAAAAAAAAAAAGAGACACACCGATCAAACCAGTGACTCCGTGTACTATTTCATCGCTCCTCAGCTCGATGGGTCGCAACGAGGTTTGTTTCTCTAGCTTGTCCTGCTTTCTGTGGTCTGAATAGTAGTGTGCTATAGAGGTTGCTGAAACAGAGAGCATGAATCCAATCAAAATTCCATAAGATAGCTGGCGGATAGCAGTGTTTGGGAAATGGAAGAAAGCAGCAAGTCCACCTGCAATGTCAGAGAACCCCATGAGGGACAGAACGCAACCGAGTCCAGTCACTTATTCACACAAAACTTTTCGCAAGGCAGCATAATAGATTACAAGCAAAGACAAGAATATCATGTAACTAGAAGAAGAGAAATCCATCAGACAGACGCTCAACTCGCTGGCTCCGGCTCACCGAGCTGCACGCAGCCCGGCGAAGCACAGAACCAAACGTCCTCGAGATCCCACCAAAAGTGGAGACCATGTTCTCTGTCGAACGAGCGAGCGCAGATGTCATCGAATGGATTTGAAGGATGCGGCATGTGTAAACATGCGAGACTCGAGTTAGTTTCTATAAAATAGATCCTAGCTGAGTATGTTCTGGGGATTCATCTTGTCGCGTCACAGATTATATAGATTTTTGCGTTGGTCCGTGCGCTGTGGCACGTGACCCGTTCCCACACATGAGTGACGTTGCCGCCACGTCAAGCACATCATACGAACGAGATCCGTGTGAATTGCGCAATGTGAGAGACTTGTAGTAGAATTGAACGACCACGGTATTTTCGGCGCACGGTATTTTCGGCGAAGAAAGATGGCGAAACGGCCTTCCGATGCCCACCATTAACTCCATCGTCCGCCATCTAATGACATCAAGGATGACAACCTCGGTCGCAAAGCAAAAGTTCTTCTTGACGCACAAGAAATATGCTGTCGTCGGTGCCTCGACAGACCCATCGAAATGGGGAACAAAGGTATGTAATGTGGCGACGGACTCGCGGATATCTCCTTGACGAACGAGCCCCTCTTCCAGATCCTTCAGTGGTATATTGCGAGGGACAAGGATGTGACGCCTGTGCACCCAGTCAGTCAGATATTGAACAATAGTTCACGCACCTTGCTCATTTCCGCTCCTAGACGAATAGTGAGCTAGAGGGGCGCAAGACGGTCAAGTCAATTGACGAACTCGCTTCGCCCACGGAAACTGCGCTCAGTATCATAACGCCTGCCAAGGTTTGTCGCATTCGATTCTGCAGGTGTCATTCACCACGTCCTTCTCACCCTACCTGTAAAGATCACCATCAAGCTGTTGGAACAAGCCAAAGCGAAAGGCATCCCCGCTATATGGATTCAACCTGGAGCGTCCGACAAGGATTGCGCTGACTATATCACTAACAACCAAATGGCCGACTATGTACTCTGGCAAGGAGAATGTCTGTGGCGAGATGGGGATGGCATACTTCGCACCATGGATCATGAACGTGCGTCAATGTAATACTAAAGACATCCGTACCCGTCCAGTTGTCTGGTGAGTACATGTAACTCCACTCCAGGTTCATTACTGACGTTCAATCAGCCCGTTCGCTTTTCCTACATGTCTTTCTCAATTTGCGAGATTTGCTTCTCCAAAGTTGCCTGCGATCCTCGTTCAAAAATGTATGTTATTTTGTAAAATCAGAGGACTGTCCGTGTTCCTGTTGAAAATTCAAACGACGCCAATATCGAGTCCCCGATGGTGCCACCCCTTCCGACATATGCATATTCAGCCATCCGCTGGCAACGAACCCTGGTTCAGCCTGACTTGCAACATCTTGATGTCTAGATCTATCACCCGAGCCGTCGACTGATATCTCCACGGATCCTCCCGCTACTCTGCTATTGTCGGAACGAATATATGGGGCTATCTACAGATATCCTTTCACGGAATTTCCTGCTTCTATCTTGCCTTCTGCCCAATGCTTGATCAATACACCCGCGACCGCCGTAGTAGGGGGCACCTTGAACAGCGGTTCTGCCTTGGCAACGGTGTCAGTTCCCGAATGAGCATTGGCCTTGTCTTCCGTCCAAGCTGAAGCAATCTTATCGCCTGCTGTGTTGGATATCGCATTAAGGGCACCCAGAACTTCTTCACGAGTATACCACTGGGCATCTGAGCAACGGCTTATCAACGACGAAACCCTTTGTGCTATATCGGAAGGACTGTTCACCTTCTAGTTCGTTGTCCAGGTCCGTACGGATCGGTTGGGAAGGGTCTGCCGTAGCGTAAAAGCCCAACATAAGATTGGCAGGGAACGGCTTTCGAAAGAAGGATTGTCGGCACAAAAATGATACGTCACACATGCTATGTGGCTTACCCATGGTTGTCCAGAGTGATATCGGATATTCCACACTTTAACGCCAGCTTCTTCCCACATCTCGCGTCGTACCGCGTCTTCATACGATTCCCCGGGCTCGACAAAGCCCGCCAGGGCGGAGTAAAACTTCGGCGGGAACCGTTTCTGGTTTTGAAAGGGATGTTCAATGGTGACGTTCGGGTGAGGACGGGAAACATCCAACATACGTTTCTGCCGAGGATAACCTTATCTCCTGCTTCATTCATGGTTAGCATGATGACGACGGGGTCCGTCCTTGGGTGGCAAAAGTTTTGCAATCCGAGTCTTTCCAGCTCAATCAGAGTTTGTTTCCATAAATTGGAATCGAACCAACCCTGATGGACACGGCTTCCTGCCCGTGTTATCCGCCCATGGTAGTAGGGTGGTACATGAAAGCTTCCAACCAGCCCATAGAGTGTAGGACGGAGCACCACAAGCGGGACAGAACTACGTTGCAAAAAAGTGAGCCAGGATGATGAACAAGGAACGATGACTATACACGCCTTGTTCCTGTCATTCCAGTCTACCATGCTCCGGGCGCCCGCAAACACAGCAGCCGAGAACGTGTCCAAGGCTCCCATCGCCGCTCGGGGTTCGGTGAAAGCCAACTTGGCATCGGACGTTGCGAGTCCAGAGTTTTGGACAACTTCATCCACTTTGTCTTCTTCGAGATCGGCGACGTCAACAGAGAAGTATGGTGTACCGTCGATGTTGGCAACGGCGGCAGCTGGCTCCTTAAAGTCTGATGAAGGAAGTGCGGAAGCCATCGTCGCATCACGCTCTTCGAGACCAAGGAAGACGACGCGTGGACCATGGAGCCGCGCAGCTTCGAGGACGCGTATCTCCCCCGGGCTTAACTCTCCAGGATGTTCGCCCTGACCAAAGTACGGATCAGGACCGAGCAAGGGTTTGACATCATCGGTCGTCAACAGCGCCAATGTACGCTTCTCCGTGTTGGAATTCGTGGCAATCAATGGCATGCCACTTTTGAACAAGATCCATCGCGTCGCTGGGGACACGACGAGCGCATTCAGGAAGGCTTGCGAGGGTCGCAACCATGAGAGCCGGTTTAGCGGGGATCCACCCAGGAAATTCACAAAGCTTCATAGTGTCAACTGCACACCGACATGTTGCTGAGATCCACCTGAGACTCACTTTTCGCCCATATTGTTTGAGATCCTGCGCAACGGACAGACCAGACAGCAAGGAGATTAGAGTACCCGTTGCTACGGGATAGATGTGCTGCGCACCTGCTCAGCCACGCCATATGGCCATGGAGATCTACAAGTATTTAAAAGATGAACCACATGCTGCACTAGTACTCACGGACAGCCGTGTGGTCAGTGGGTCAGTGGGTCAGTTATATTTGGTTGTGGTGAACCGCAGTAGTGGTCACATGTTGTCGGAGAACGGTAATACACGTTGCAGGACTTTTACTGTAGGCTCTCCATCATGACATATTGGAGAGGGAATAACCTCAACTCTGAGCGCTCGAGACTATTCTTTTTACCCCGCAATCATCATCGGACAGCGGATCTGCGCATTCAACTTCCTTCCGTTAGTCAAGGTTCTCCTCACTCCCATTGGACAGGATCTTCCCGAACTAACCCGATTTTCCCGCCAACCGGATCTTCAGAATTCTGAATGTCGTACCCATCCTGCATTCACATTGGAATGCACAGTCCCGGGTGTCCTGTCAAAACGACATCATGTGCGAAAAAATGCACATTTACGTGGTGAAGTGCCAGTGCTCAAGCTCCTTTTCGCTTCCTTATCCGAGACATTGGCAGATTAGTACATTCTCCTAAACGTGAACATTGTCCTTCCCATAACGAGGAAACAATGGCTGAGACATGGACACAAGGCTTCTCTTCCTCAGCTCCTTCAAGGCGGCCAGCGGATCTTCGACATACTTATCTACAAATGGTTCACGTTCAGGTGCCATACGACGCCTCGTGGCCTCGGCGCCAGCAGTGTAAGGCATTGTGAATGCTCCCTCAACGGGATCATCCCCTGTGCCTCTCCGCAAGTTTATCCGAACGTCCGTTACCACACCCGTGGTTTCATTCCTTCGCGCATGCGCACTGACTCAGCGCGGGGATATCGATGAGTCGGGCAAGTCCTTCATGAAAACTCCCCTTCCCGGCGGATATGAGATGGATACGCTGCGCGTCTCAAAAACGGTACACAATGGAGGAAATGTCTTGGGGCATATTTCGCTTGCAATCTGGAATTTAAACGCGTCACCGAAGAAAAATATGTATGTATATGAAGGTTACGTTCCCCCGACCGCCCTTGAAACTACCTTTTATGGCAATTCGTTTGTTCGCTGCCCATTTCTGGATCCCATCGCGAAGGTTGCAGGGGCTCCCTGTCGCAGGGGACCCCAAGTTCCAGCGCAGAAGGCGGATACTTGTTCTGACCGGTTTTTCTTCCCCGTATCTTTCAACTTTCCTTAATTGGCACGCAAACAATGGTGGCTTGCCTTCGAAAGCTTGATGAAATGCCCTGTTCTCCTGGGACGGGTTTTAAATGTAAGGAGAATAAGATTAGGTCGTCGCTCAAACCTTGTATAAAGAGACGTCCCTCGGTCCCTGCCCTATCCCACTGCATGAACCTTGAGCTGCCGTACGCCCATTTTTGTTACTTTCGGTTGTTGTCGCCTGCGGAGTATCTGATCATGAGTATGTTCCCTTACCCTCTAGTATGCGATGACGTCCGACATGCCCCACCCCAAACCAGACGGGAATAGAGGGCATCGTTTCCACGAGTCCGTCATCTCACCAACTCAAGCTATTGCAGAGGCATGGCAACGTGAATCGCCCCAGAGCCAGGAACTCTGGCGGCAAGCAGAGGCAAAACGGAGGGAACAATATTCGGCTCCAAGACAACCGCGACCACGACATAGTTCGCATGGTTCTGGCAGCAAAATGTAGCGCTAATCTATTGCATGCGGCAATTTCGAGGTGAGTCGGTATGGCTGCCTCCTGTTCGTTCTTCCACTTCGTATCGATCACTGATCGTCTACTACCAGTTTCGTATCCATTCATGTAAATATTGACATTTGGCTTAAGCGATACCGCGAACTACATCATTCACTGTACAACATGGTCGCTTGCGCTGGCCAAGTGACATTCGTATTGGGCATGTACAAGGACTGGCTACCTTGACTGGGGAGACCACAAAATGATACAATATTTATGTTATTAGGTGTTCATACAACGCAAGAAAATAGATAGGATCATTGTCTTGATGATACAGGTGCTTGAACGACAGCTGAACTGAGCGTACCATTAATTTCGTCCAAGTCATGTTGTTCCTCGTCCTCTTCCTCGTCTTCTTCCTCCAAGGCGGCTTCGGCTTCGGCTTGTGCCTGCGCAGCTGACGCGGCGTTGGCAATTGCTTGCTCAAGTAATCTTGTCTGCTCTTCTGACAAGCCATACAGAGACAACTGAGCTGCAGGAGCATCACCCTCAGGTTGCATTCCGTTGCCCACGGCCCGAGCGGAATCAACCGAAACAGGCTGTTTGTCACTAGGGAACCCAAAGGACCCTTCAGGGCGCACCGAGTCTCCGGTTTCACCGGCAGAGCCCGTACCCTGAAGCTGGGATGGAGACAAATTCTGCATCTGTGCGCGAGCAATGACGCTTGCCAGTGTCGCTTGCCCACCAGTCGGGTCGAGACACAATGGAGGTGCTGCGTGATCAGTACCAAGCGCAGACGACACGTGTCCTTGCAACGTTGCATGGAGGCTGAGCACAGCAGCCTGCATCTGTTTGATGACATCACCATGCACTTCCCCTTCCTCCGTATGTCCCTCGCCTCCACAGCCATAGTATGGCATAGTGGTTGCACTGCCTGCGGCGATGTCTGCCCACATCCTCGTACGCCGACCTTCCCGTGCCGTATCCTCGTCTCCCTCTTTATCCAATACTACCTCCTTGATTGCAGCATGGACGCACACTTCTCCCTTGCCGCCGCGCGCTGCGCTGCTATTTTTATGTCGCTTGATGGCATCTCGACGGGAAAACATCTTGTCACAACCGGCACATTGCCAAGCTTTTTTTTCGTGGAGTTTTGCATGCCGCTTGAGATCATGGTTGCGTGCAAACGACGCAGGACAAACGACGCAACGGAATGAGCGGTGAACAGCGTGGACACGCTGGTGTGCTCGTAGGCTGTAAAGCTTTGCGAATATCTTGCGGCAACCAGGTACGAGACAAGGGTAGACAGCTGTGCCAATATCAGGGAACGGAACGGACGGATGGGGATGGTTGCCTTGCGGAGTCCAAGGGTGGGAAGGATGGGGTGTGGAGCATGGAGCCTGTTGAATGGCGTGGTGTGGAGTTGCTGTAGGGGCAATCTGGATGCCACTGAGAACACCGAGGACTTGAATCAAGCCGCCAATCTCTTGCAGCGCATTCATTTCCGGCCCACCTCCGGTAGATGATGTCATAGAAAACAGAAATAGTTGATGTAGGTGCAGTTGGATGGAAGATATAACGGACGGATCAAGCGAACCATCGGTTGGAGAGCTAGCGCTGAGAGAGTCGGAGACAATTTTGACAGCTTCGGTTATTTGCCTCTCGAGGTCAGGATACACGATATTCTGGCGTTTGACAGTGCGTGCCTCGTTCTGCCGTGCTTCCTCTTCACTTTCGTCGCGTTTACGCTTTCCTTTGTCAAGCTGGATTGCAGGGGCGTTTGAGTGACGCATGGTAGCGAAGAGCGTATCGGAGCGAGCCAGCGATACCAGGATGGGCGTCAGGGATTTGGCAAGTTCTTTCGAGATAGATCCGGCACGAACTACCTGGTTCAGGACGTTCAATACGTTGTCATTGTTAGTTCCTGGAACGACAGCGGATGCGAGGGTGGTGCAGGCGAGTTTGTCGTTCACCGTGATTGCAAGAATAGCCTCCATAGTCTGTAATGCTGCATCTTGCTTCTTCGACAGAGTGCTCTTGGGACCGGGAACACCGTGCTCGCCTGAAAGGACTGTGGTACGTGACGCAAGCGGTTGCGCGTTTGAGGTGGCCTGCGCTGCCTGGGCCTTGCTGATGTCCGCCCAGAGTTGCTCCTTCAGGCGACGTGCTATCTCCTCTGCCTCTTCTTCGTCCTCTTCTTCGTCTTCATCCTCATTCTCCTCATCCCCAACATTCGCGCCGAACTCCGCAACAGCTTCCATACTTTCAGGGTCGATGGCATGGGAAGTCGCGTCGTTCTCGACAATCTGTTCTGCGACAATTTCTGTCATCAGCCTCGAGAACAAAATTCATGAATTGTGTTCGTTGGTCGTCCAGGAGGGAAATGACTACGCTAGAGATGAACCAAGCACCAAAATAGTGAAAACTGGTCACGTGCAACTGAATGCATGGATTTTTACGTAATAAGTAAAGCCGATTTTTCAATGTCCGCGAAATTGTGATAACAAGCATGTTTGCCCGTCCTGCCACGAACCTGAGTTGACCAGCGCCCTATTTCTCCCTTTAGAGAGCCTCTCAGAATACCCGAATAACATGGCAGGGAATACCATCAAGGATCTAGCGGCTGGAACTGCCGGTGGGATCGCTCAGGTGATTGCTCTTTGTTCCGCGGACGACTCAGATGTTGAATTCTTCGGCCGATGGGAAGGTGCTCGTGGGACAACCCTTTGACATCGTGAAAGTGGTCAGTACATGGTGTTTCATTAGAAGAGGACATGAGCATTATAACTTTGCGTCTCTGCAGCGCATGCAAACGTCTCCCAAAGGGACCTACACTGGTATGATGCACTGTGCTGGTGGGATCCTGAAGAATGAAGGACCGTTGGCGTTCTACAAGGTCCGCCCGACTTCGAATGATATCAAGAGATATCTAATCTTCCTTTTAGGGCACGCTCACGCCCCTGTTGGGCATTGGACTTTGTGTGTCTATACAGTTTGGTGCATTAGAATACACAAAGAGAGTATTCGCAGCAAACAACTTAGCTCATGGGAAGGGTGGTGAAGAAGGAAGATCACTCGGAGCAGGTCAACTGTTTGCTGCGGGTGTTACTGCCGGACTTGCGAATGGCTTCGTCTCCGGTCCAGTCGAGCACATCAGGATCCGTGAGTATTTCGGGCGATCGAGTCGACAGACCATCTCACGGATCTCGCAGGACTGCAAACACAATCTAATACGAGTCCAATGTATAACGGTCCCTTAGATGCCATCAAGAAGATATACTCACAGCATGGGATTGCCGGCATCTACAAAGGCCAATGTGTAACTTTCCTTCGTGAAGCTGCCGGCTACGGAATCTATTTCTTGGTATATGAGAAACTGGTCCAACGTGAAATGTCGCAAAAAGGTATTCGCCGGGATCAGATAAACCCTCTCAATGCTGTCCTCTATGGCGCAACTGCTGGATATGCAGTAAGCCCCCCTCTTCATGGATCTCAGGCGAAGTTTACCAATATGTTTGTAGTTATGGGCGATAATATATCCCATAGACATGATTAAATCTAGAATGCAAACAGATGGATTTACCCCGTCGACTGGTCAAAAGTATGCCTCTGCTCGGGATTGCATGAGGAAGGTTTGGCGGACGGAAGGTATTGCTGCCTTCACGCGCGGGCTCGGTCCTACACTTATCCGGTCAGTGAGACCTCCGCTTATAACATCAACTAGCTAACATTGGCATAGTTCGCCATTTGCAAATGGGGCTACCTTCCTTGGCTTTGAGTTGGCAAGCCGGGTTCTTTACTCGTAACTAATCGTTGGAACTCCGTTCCATTTCTAGATTGACCGTCTGGTGTTGGGACATACAGGATGATATATAGCTGGGTTACCCTATATACTATACCACTATCGACTGTCCTTCGAAGAACTTCTTTTCCTGTACACCCATATCAGAAATGGCTCGGTCTATCGGCGTCACTGTCGATAGAACACGAATACTGGACAGGGACTTCGAATGGGATAATGTCGTGATTTACTGGACAGGGACCGCATCTCACTTGACGGCAAAGGATGCAGGTTCTGAGTCCTTCAATCCCCAAGCCGAGCATCCATACCGGGCATAAGAAGGTTGTCTTATTAAAGTACAGTATGACGCAGATCGTCTTCCGTTTCAAGTTGCAGGCTCAAGTGATGGCGATGCAACTTATAAGTCAGTAATCGGGGTGGAAACCTTCCAGCGTCATACCTTCGACTCGATGTACAGCGACCTGGCCGCTTCCCTGGATGTCTTTGCGGCTTGGTAGTTCGCAGACTCTTTGAACGGGCTCCATGTTGGTTGACAATTTTCGAGTAGAGTTTTCTCCCGCATTGATCTATCACAGATTCAAATCAAGAACGTGGACCTAGTAAGGAAAACGATGTACGAACTCGGTATATCTGAGTTACAGCGTCGGGGCCATCGAATCCGTCTTTCTTGGTGAGTAACATCCAGAAAAAGCTGAAAGCCTTTCTCGGATTTGTTCGAGGATATTGGGAACAGGGAACGGTCAAACAAATCAGCAGCGCCCGAGGTTTATGGGACCGACGATGGTGGGACTACCTGTCATGATATGTCTGTAAGCGGGATAGATGTTGGGAGGGACTGTCGATTGCAGCCCGGTCTAGATACATGGACAATTGCGTGTGTCCCAGACTCCCAAAACGGTTGCCCTGGCGTTCTTGTCCTTAGATCTTACGGGATCAGCAAACATTCCTGACGGCGAAGCTCTGCAGCTAATTAAAGTGGCTTGACCTTCCTATGGGTGCAACTGAATGGAAAAAAAAAGTGTTGGGGGTATTTAAAAGACTTTCTGGGGGTGGAATTTGTTTCATAAATACATCGACAGGCGACACCGCAAAGATTTGATCATATATACCTCACCGGCTGAGTGCAATTTCTTTTTGGCGTTTCAGCGACAATCCCCCCCGCACGAATCAGGAGAGTTACGACTGGTCGAAAACCAAGTAAGCGAGCTCGAAGCTTGGTGCCAACAACATTTCACGGGGCAGGAAGTTTCCGTACTCACCCAAGAGTGACGTTGCCTTGTGTAACAGTGTTTTATCACGGGTCATTGTTTATCCATGGCTCCTTCGAGCGGTGGAGACTGGTTGATAGTTCATCGCTTTTTTCGTTCGTTCGTTCATATGGCAACTCGAAACTTTGTCTGGTAGATCCCTTGACGGACGCAATATGATATCTGAATTCACCAAGACTCGAAGCAAGATCGCGGGCGAAGGAGCCCCTCGCATTCGGGACCAAAGAGCGACTACTTCCTGAAGAGTTGTACAGCAGAGTAATCGTGTGGAACGATCCCTATGAGTAGCTGAAAGCTTGGAGATGCATACCCGATACGCAGCCAGCTGGGTCCCATCCTGGTAAAACGATAAGTGAAAACTTGGACCGAACGCAAAGAATAAGATCACTAAGCAGGCAGTGTGAGTTCCCGTCTGTCGAGGTTGAAACGTTGACTTGCCCAGGTTGCGTCACCTGCCCGTCATGGAGATTGTTTGGATACCAGATGGCCGGTAATGCTACAGGCTGTGCATGACATCTTCACGTCAAGGGTGGTTCCCTCTGGTCGTTGGATGTATGCTTCAAAATATGATGTAAGTGCAATTTTAACCAGCGAATGCTCCGTATTGAAAGCCCAGCGCTCAGCGACGGGGGCAGCTGGCTGGTCAAGCCTTGAGAATCGATTCGTTCACCTTCAGAGTGTCATAGGTTCAATAAAGTAGACACGCTTGGGGTAACGGATCCGTGGGTTGAAATACAATAACAATGCTACTTTCCATATAATATTATAAAGCATAGCCTGAGACTGAAAGGTGAGATAGCATCGTAGACATCACGACGGTGGTTTACGGATGGCCGGAACACCTCTAATAATAAACCAGATGCGACGTCTCCAATGAAAGGTAGAGTGGATGAGCTTTTCGATCGCATCTTCTTCACGGTCAACCACCCGGGAGCGCAGTTTCCAGCGACTGAGACTGCGGCAAATACCGTCAAACCGAGCGACAACTTCATCCATCGCGGGTCGTTTGGAAGGATCTGACTGAATCATATCGGCCACCAGAGGTCTCATGAAGTCAAACCCCTTCTTAGTCTGTTCAACATCAAGGTTGGGTTGATAACGACGAGCACGTGTAACTTACTTGGATAAAATCCTTTATGATGGCGTTCCCAATGTAGAAGACGTCAGTGGGGAACGGATTACAGGGTTCATTTGAATTTTGAAATTCCGGCACCTCCTTGTCACCACCCCAAATAGGTACTTCCTTGGGGTCAGGGTCCGATGGGTCATACTTGCGAGAGATCCCAAAATCAATAAAGTAGTATTTAGGTGGTCGTTGCGTACGCGTGAAATGTATCGCGTGCCCACTGTAATCCCTCTTCAGGCGGGTTTCCATTGGGTGGAAGGATTCTGGATACATTGAGCCTGGATCGAGCATTAAGTTCATGTTCATACAGTCGCTGGCTTGGGGTCAGCAAGGGTCGAGCGACTCTAAATTCCAGCGCACCGATGGGCAACGCGGTGGTTGTGCATGAAGCGCAATCCCTACCAATGGAGGTCAGGTCGTATAAACTGAATAAACGTTTTTCGCTCGTCGCACCTCAAAAAGCTGCCGAAAGCATTCGACCACCTCCCCGAATGTGTCAAACGCTGGATCAGCATAAGGGCGGAGTAGTGGCATGATGATAATGATAGTGTCGTTGTCGTCAAGTGAAAAGATCTCGTAGAAAGGGATGCAATGATTCTCTGGGTGAGGAGCAAGGCTCTCTGACGAAAAATACAGTCCAATGTCAACTTCATGAGGGTGTACCGATTTCTGAATCCGTTTCAAGGTGACGTATCTACCGTCTGAGAGACGGGTGGCATCTATGATGTGTCCTACCTTGGTCACGGAGATATGAGAATTAGCGACAGAACAACAAAAATCGAATATACCTCCAGGTTCCGCGAGTCCTCATGCTCGAACCATACTTTGCGAGAGGTCTTCCAGGATGGAACCCAATCAGGAGCATAGCGTGCGCGTAGAAGGTAACCTCGATCCTTCAACCACTCAAAGTGGTTAGACCACCAAATCTCTTCGTCGTCCCGGGTTTCAGGAGGAAGTCGCTGGGTTGTTCCGAAGATAGCAAGCTCCTTCTGGATACGTTGTGCGTCCTGCCTCTCTGCTTCCTCGCGTGCCAGTGTCCGTTTTGTGCTCGTCATGAACGCTTCATGCAAGTTTGAGTTCCTTGCCAAATTGAGTAAGTCGTGGATAAACATAGGTAAACATGCGCCCACTTTCTCATCGCCGACCTCGCGGGGATGGAAACCCTCAAAGTTACGGGTTACTTCCAAGTTGTGTCTTTACAGATTGACAACAGTAGTTCAGACTGACTTGGAGTTAATGCTTGACAGGGTTCATCCTCGCGGTCTCAACCAATTTTTGGCTGACTCACGAAGCCTATCGTCCTTTTCTACTAATAAAGGCTGTTCATGGAAACCGCTTTTGGGGACAAGGATTGCTTCAGTTTACCTGCTTGGCCAAGTGCCAGCATATAAATCTGACGGAATTGATTTCCACGATCTAGCACTCCCCATTCCCGTCCCCATACCCAGCTCGTGACTATGAACCGTTCACCTTGCTCCACAATCGTCATCCCTCTCAGTCTTGGGGAAGCTTCCAACTTCGATCGAACGATCTTTCCATTGTCGTCTTATCAAAGCAGAGACAGCCTTGGCCGCGGTGTTTACTATCTAGATGCGACTCTGGAGGAACTGCTCAAGATAATCCGTATCGGTGCCAATCCTCAGCAATGGCAACAGCTTGTTACCAGGACGAAGCGAAGATATGATCAGTAAGCCGCCGAGCGGCTTTTCATATCAATGCTTCACCCCCTCTTATGTACATCAGACTAATGTTGCAGAAGTCGGAGCTTGAAGAGCGTCCTAATACCAAGAACCCTCTCAAAAAAATTGCGAACTATCGTGCTGCCCTATTGTTCCTTTTTGCAAGCAGAAGACTCTACTATGCCACGAAGGTGACCATGCCTGCTATAGAGATTACCCATACAATTAAGCATGTTTTACTCCCCACAGAGCCGTTCTGATGAGATGACGAGGTCGATAGTGAGGGACTTGTTATCATTCCAGGAAGAAGATATAGAACCAGTGGACGGTATGTCTATCCGTCTCGCAATGCTTGCATAGTCTCGAATATCCTCCATTTTCCAGGCGAAGTACCTCCCGGTACAGAGCTAGGCGGCATAGCAGTCAGACTTAAGCGTCCTCTTGACGATACTGCACAGCAGCAGGTATTAGTAGACGCAGCCAACACAATCTTCTCTTCCTCCGCGGCGTTCGAAAGTGATGAGACGATATCTGGTGAGAGTAACGAGAAATGTATCGCGGCGGTAGCTTAGTCTCTATGGTTTTCAGATACATCCAGCTTTCTCAGCGACGATTACTTTTCGGCCGCCGAGTCACTGCTGTCCCTCGTTAGTAGCGACACGGAGGAGACTCCTGAGGATGCCAGCTCACCTGCTTCCCTGACATCACGAACGACCATCCAGAATCAATATAATTTTTATGGTTCTATTTTCTCTCCACACTCAACTGTGCATGGAGCGACAGTCCAGCTTGGCGGGTCTCAGAACAGCGGTTGTCAGTTTGATCCCTATCTCGCTACGTCACGTCACTGACATCCCGAGTTTAGCTGTATCTCATACCATCACACCTTCAAACGATACTTGAGCCTTGGTCCTTTTGAAGTGTATTATCATCTGGCTTGCAAATCACATAGTTGCACTCTGTTAAACGAACGAACGTTGAGCCGTGCAGTGTTTTGAACATGCTTGTTGAATATCGTACCTAGGTGCTAAGCTAATATACTCAAGGCACCTCTTCTTCGCATACCAGCATGCGACTGAGGTCGCCTAGAATCCTACTGACCCCCCTTTGTGCTTTTGACAAAAATAAACCCCTTAAAGACCGATATGCGGTGTTGAGGTTGTTGCTAAGATCACGCTTAGGCTGCACAAATTGTGCACAAATATGGATCTACAGTATGTAGGACCCCACAGACCCAGACTATCGCGGAGTTGTATTTCAGCAGTAAGTAAGTTGGACACATTTTCCTCACGGTTCCCCATTGAAGAACAAGACGAGACGTCATCTCGCATTCGCCAGGCAAGTCTAAGAGCAACTATGCAGGGGATCTATTTCTCCGAGCCATGTGCTCCAAATCTTGTATTTATGCAAAAATTTGGAACAAAATCATAGCGGGTCGGCCCAATATGACAAGTGGGTATATTGACGAAGTTTATTCAGAATATTAACACCTTCAAGTTGCTCCACTAGCTTGGACCCCTCAACAAACGGGAGTCAATGATCATGCTCCTAGCAATCAAAAGCGTGCAAGACGAGCATTCCGTGACGATGTTCGAGCGCTCTTGGTTTCGACAAGGGTATCTACCTTGATAAAATTTTTGGATCAATGGAGCTCATGAGGAGGCAGACTGCAACCTCCAACAGGTTGAAAAGAAATCTGATATCGACCTCTGCGAATCTTGCTCCAGTTCAAAGTATGACTCGGTCATACAGAACCATGTGCTTCCTCAAACAGTACACGCAGGTGAAACTGTCAAGGGGAACCGAGTTTCGGGTGTGGTAAATACCACTGCCACCTCAAGCCGAGATGAATGCACCTGGTATCCAGGGAGCACTAGCCGCTACCCAAGAGGTGGCGTCCATGCTGGCGTTCTCCGGAAATCCTTTCGCTGATTCGACCTCCTCAAGCAGCCAAGACGGACAAAGCTCAAGTAAGGCAATGACATTCATCCAGTCGTTCGCTGATTTGGTTTGTTACTGCGTTGGACCTTAGCTGCGAGTGCTCTATTTGGTTCTGAAGCTCCGTCATCTGTCAGAAGTAGTATTGCCACCTCACCCAGCTCGGCCCCAAGTTTCAGTTGGCTCAACGTCAACGTCAATTGCAACATTATCAACGACACAGATTCCAATGCTCCTGGATTTACCATTCGTCTGAAACTAACGGATCGAGTAGGTTCTATTCAGCGAGAGAACTCAACCTTTATTGACTAAGTCCCCCAGGCACGACTCTTGAGCACCAGTCATCCGCAGACAGCGCGCCATCCTCCCTCCCACCGCCCAGTGCAATACCCTTTGTAGTTCCACTTTACATTACAGTAATGCTACTAAGTACTTCCAGAATTAAGGTTGCTTAGGCAGGAGGCTAAGCGGCAAATTCTTGTAGTTGGCTTGTTCGGACATGCCCAAGTGTTCACACGGCGAGAGTAGAGTATGTCCCTTGCGCCTTGTCCCTCGAGTCACACCTTGGAATTCACACCGCTAAAAAATCTCCATCACAACATTATCTTCGTCGCCAAGTCTAATGTCCTCGCGGACGGGAGAGCGCCTGCGGGGACGCCTGCCTGGCCCGTATGTTCAAGTTACTGCAGGTCGTTGGCACATCTCTGCCTCAGTCTCTGTCCCCACTTCCCCCTGCTTCGTTTCAACAAACTTGGCCCATGTCCGGGAGCACCTTTCCTCCCCCCATTGTCGTGTAACACGAACTTTCAGTATCCATGCTGAGCTCGGGGTCTCTGGCCCACCAGCTCACCACGACAAACAGGTGTACCGTGAACCGCGAGTAGTCGCCTCTTTGCACTATTCGCTCACTAACCCTCTGTCGTTCTTAGGTCCGCTTGAATATGTGGTCGTTGTCGTCGCAATATCCAGTTTGGTTCTACCAACACGCCATGGTTATGTCTGATAGAAAGGAAGCCAGCGCCCTCGACAGACCAACTACTTTTCCGCGGATTCGGTCTAGTCCTCAGGCTATTAGCTTGGCTTGCCGACTCGAGACACCATAGTATGAGTCGCTGGTACATAAACTCGGGTCAGTGATACCTACGCGGACATGATACCGGGGTTCTGAATTGGTTGGGTTGTTCCTCGCAGGTTTGTGGTGTCCTTTAACATGCTTCTGTCTCGTTTGAACCTTCGGTATTAGTCCAAACATGAACGGGGGATGTTGGCCTGGAGTTTCGCGGGTTTGGAGACTAGAATGTCACTCCATGCGTCAGG
Organism: Boletus insuetus; assembly: GCA_038093095.1. Taxonomy (NCBI): domain Eukaryota; kingdom Fungi; phylum Basidiomycota; class Agaricomycetes; order Boletales; family Boletaceae; genus Boletus; species Boletus insuetus. Next base: position 26,263 of record JBBPRQ010000178.1, read on the forward strand.
GGACAAGCAGTGGAACCCATTGAAGTGACGCGAGGTATGTGTATGTTCTGCATTATTCTGCTTGGTACTCATGCGACCTAGTCTCCCGTAGGCGGACCGAAGAGTCGGATGAAGACAGTCGTTCACCCACCTTCATGGAAATCGTCGGGAAGACCGAGAAAATCGAGGGTTCAGGGCTGAGTTAGAGGTGAGTGTTCTTCCGCCATACCCGGTTTGAAGTACATATAACAGAGGCTTGAATAGCTGGAAGTCACACTCACGGGTGGTGAATGACGAAAAATATACGCTTGAATGGGTCACTCGGCCTCTACTGTTCCACATTGGAAGCGGCATGTCGCATTTGTCGCTGCATGAGTCTGGCTCAGATACCACTTGAATGTGCGATAGTCACTTGCAATCTATGCTGTTTTTCACGTCCTTTTGGAAACAATGGTTCTCTCGTTGATTCCAGCTGAGTCACTGAGTCCCATCGACAAACAAATACTCTCAGGAGCTACAAGTAGTCTGGTCCAAACTGATGATATTCCTGTCGACATGGTAGCTGTGCACTAAGTATAACATAAACACGCGACGAATTACTAAGGCTTTGTGGGGGACCCGGGACCGTGTCGAATTGTGAGGCGGTGTGTCTCCATGTGTAGTTTCAACTTGATCGATGATCCAGGGGTAAATACAATAACTTGGGCGTCCGCAAGTGGCGAAAGCAACCCGAGGAAACGATATCTGCCAATCAAGAGTCCCGTTGATATCTGATGGCGTGACATGCGCCGCAAGTTTCGCACTCAGTCACCACTGGGAATCTCCCTCAGCTCGCCTCTCGATACGGTTCTCACACAGCAAGCAACAGAAGCAGTCATCGGTACACAGCACTGTTGATCCTTGTATCTTATTCTGTTCGTCGTCACCGCCATGCGGCGCTTCAAAGCCTCTTCATAGGATGGTTATAATTTACGGAGGACATCGGCATGCGGGTGGGGAACGCGGTATGACTTATATAGTTGCTATGGATACATGAACGTGATTACAATTGAACAGATGGTGAAGGGTACGAATGACATTATGGTGTGAATCCCTGAGTGACCGATGCTACGCAAGTATCAGTATCACATTGCTCGAAAGAAATCAATACTGACCCCCACTGGTCCGATCACCACGATTTTGTGTGATACCACTGACGTTAGAAGAATTGGCTGTCAGTACGGAGTTCTGGAAGACATTGACGACAGTGATGGTTTTTGGACTGCTTGGGCGGGACTGCTGTAGATCGCTGGATGCAACGGATGTTCGGTTGGCTTCGTCGACGCTAGTACCACATGCATCTTGGCTGAGTAGACTCATTGCTTGTTCATCTATTTGGACCCCATCATGATCAGTCGTTATCACGCTCGTCTACTTCATGTCGCTCACCCTCGCGGAGTTGTGAAACAATTAAGTTGTCTTGGAATGGGTTTGCAGTAGCCATCATCCTATTTGCATCATCGATCGTTCGTTTGGCATCATCGTCGAATCCGTTGGGCAGAGGAATGTATATCCCGCCGATCACAGCATCCGGCGATACTGCGCCTAGATATGGCCAGGCATGAATATCAAAACGGTGAAGCAAATACCTTTGCAACTTACCATTTAACATTTGCATTTGTGTGCTTGGAACCACTCGCATAAGCTCATCCTCCCTGTGAATCTTTTCAGAGGTACGCTAGAGAAGGATGCCTTCAGTAATCACTGCAAACCAGGAGTTCAGGAAATCCAACCTTGGTCTGAAGGTACAGAGCTTTTGATGCTGCATGAAACAACCGAGCAGCTCTGTAATTTAGAAATGCTTTCCATGGATTGAGAGTTTTGCGATTATCTTGCAACTTCCCCTTTTGCGCCCGAAGGCTACTGACACATGAGCAGACATGGTGGACCATGAATGAGTACTGACTCTTCAACTTTGAGCCTCGTGTTAAAAATGAAATCGTCGTTCCTGTTCAAGAGCTCGATCCCTAGTTCCTTGATCTTGTCCATCTCGTCTAGTGTGGCTTTGATGAGAAGGGTGCCCTTGGTGAGATTGTTGCCGTCTTCATAATATGCAAGAGGAAAAATCGTTCTGTCAAACGCGGCAGCGGTGCCAAGGTCGAATGGGATGATCGCAGTAGCAGGGTCTGTAGAACCCATGGCGTGAAGGGCCTTGATGGTGGGGGTAACAGGCCAGAATGGGTTTTACTTGGGATTATAACGGGAACGGTGACGTTGGGAAAATAATTTGGATCCAACTGGGAAAGGACAACTTCCATCCTGGAGCGGCAATTCTTGATGGGTACTTTTCAAGCCTTGAGGTTACGCGATTCCAGGGGGTCTTAGGGAAACCATTGCTGCAAAATAAACGGACCAAATCTAGGGCCTCTCTAAAAGCGAGTGAAGCAACAGAACGGAACAGAACCTCCAGGAAGGCTCGAAGTAGCCTCCGGTCTGCGATAACATTCCAAAAGTTATCTACGTCTCCATAGTATGTAGATACGTCCAGCTCCATCCAGCGCACTCTCCGATTGAAGCCCCGCGACATACGATGACATATGGATTGCTGTAGGTACATGTTTGTGAATATTTTACCACGAGGCTTACATGCTTTCTGTTTGTTTCAGTGGCGCTCTGGTGGACACTACTACTGTTCGCGCATCTCGGTGGTATCAACGATGTCGCGGACAGTTGACGTGGATGCTCAAATTTCTCAACAAATGGTAGGAATGTGGGGAACAACCGACCACATCTTGCCTGAAGAACTCGACCCCAGGGAGGCATGGTGGCGTGATCGTTACGAGCAACTGAGCAATCACGGATATTTGCTACGTCCCCGCTATTCCCCCCAGTGGATCCCATCCTGGAAAACGTCAAACCAGCACTGGAAAGACAGTGAAGATGGTAAGAGATTAGAGGTATGTTTTGTCTTCCCTATGCGTGATACCTCACTGCATGTCATCCTAGTTTGGCCAAGTTATTGATGCAACTCGAACGTCGGATAGGAAAGTGGTCACTTTAAAGCGTATAACACGAAGCAACCATCCACACGAAGCAGATATCGCCTTGTATTTTTCCTCACAAACACTCGCCTCACAGCCTGCGAACCATTGCGTTCCTGTACATGAGATCTTCACGCTGGATGGTGAAGATGATACGATGATCATGGTTATGCCTCTGCTTCGACCTTACGATGATCCTAGTTTTGATACTATCGGAGAAGCAGTGGAGTGCTTCCGCCAGCTGTTCGAGGTAATATTGAATTTATGAGTTGTTGATGATGACTTTGTCCTGAAACTCTTTTAGGCTCTTCAGTTCATGCATAAGCACCGTGTTGCTCATCGGTGCGTTAATTAACTACTATCTTGTCCTTCCACCGACTTTTCGACAGGGATTGCATGAACAGAAACATCATGCTGGATCCTACGCATCTCTATCCAGAGTCGTTTCACCCCGTGGCCACCAATCTAAACAAGGAGTGCAATGGCGATGCTCAGCACTTCACGCGTACTCAACGACCTCCTAAATATTATTTCATCGATTTTGGGATTTCTCGGCGTTACGGCCCTTCAGATACCAATCCTAAAGAAAGACCAATTTGGGGTGGTGACAAAGAGGTTCCCGAGTTTCAGAATTCCAACGAGCCTCGCGATCCATTTGCGACTGACGTTTTTTATATCGGTAACGCTATTAAGATGGACTTTATCGAGGTGAGTTACCTGCTTTACCACGTGGCAGTCGAAGTCACCGGTGGCTGACCCGAAATCCACAGGAAAAACGAGGATTCGAGTTCATGAAACCCTTGATTGCGAGTATGATCCAGACGGACCCAGACAAGCGCCCCAAAATGGATGAGGTGGTCGCCCGATTCGATGAAATCCGACACGGGCTTAGTCGGCGCAAGTTACGTTCACGTGTTGTGGATGTCGACGAGGACCTATTCGAACGGGTTGTTCGTACCACTTCCCACTGGAAACGTCGAATTGGGTTTGTTGCTAGAGGGATTCCGGCTATACCTAGTCCACCGTCCTAGGCGGTATTTGCCTATTGTTCGTGATACATTGTGTCTCGTAGATCATGTTGCGTTGTCCGTCCTCTTGCTGAAAGATGACTGGGAGGTGATAGGTTGACAGCGCGAGTCAAATAACAACTTCCACAGCATCCAGTCTAGGCAGTATGTACCCGGTCAGTTGACCTTGTTTTCCTAGGAAAGGTTCTCAGCATGACTCAAGGCGCGCCTCTCCTTCGCATAACAGCAACGGGTTGCCAATATATGACTGAGGTCGCCTAGAATCTTACTGACCCCCTATTTGTGCTTTGACACTATAATAAACCCCTTAAGGACCGATCTTTAACAGATTCCAACTTGACTTGAAAGCCAGATATGATAATACACTTCAAAAGGTCCAACGCTCAAGTATCGTTTGAAGGCATGTGATGGTATGAGACACAGCTAAACTCGGTATTGTCAGTGACGTGACATGGCGAGATAGGGATCAAACTGACAACTGCTGTTATGAGACCCGCCAACTTGAAGCTGGACGGTTGCTCCAATCATATAATCATATTTGATTGCAGAGAGAAAATAGAACGGGCCATAAAAATTATATTGATTCTGGATGGTCGTTCGTAATGTCGGTGAAGGAGGTGAACTGGCATCCTCAGGTGTCTCCTCTGTATCGCTACTAAACGACGGTTGTCAGTGAGTCAGTGACTCGGCGGCCGAAACGCAATCGTCGCTGAGAAAGTTGGATATATCTAAAAGCCAAAGAGACAAAGCTACCGCTGTGATACGTTTCTCATTACTCTCACCAGTTGTCGTCCCATCACCTTCGAACACTGGAGGAAGAGACGATTGTGTCGGTTGCGTCTAATATCTGCTGCTGTGCAGTATCGTCCAGAGGATACTCAAGTCTGACTGCTATGCCGCCTAGCACTGTACCGGGAGGTTACTTCGCCTGGCAAACGGAGGATATTCGAGACTATGAGAGCATTGCGAGACGGATAGACATACCATCCACTGGGTCCGTATCTTCCCCTCGGCAGCTCATCAGAACGGCTCTGTGGAGTAAAACATGCTTTATTGCGAGGATAATCTCTATAGCAGGCATGGTCACCTTCGTTGCATAGTAGAGTCTTTTGCTCGCAAAAAGGAACAATAAAGCAGCACGATAGTCGGAAATTCAAAATTCAAAACGCCATCATCATGAAGGATTTTATCCAAGTTACATGTCCTCGTCGTTATCAACCCAATGCTTGATGTTGAAGGGGTTTGACTTCATGAAACCTCTGGTGGTCGATATGATTCAGTCAGATCCTTCCTTGAAATGACCCGCGATGGATGAGAAATTATCGCCCGATTTGACAATATTTGCCGTAGTCTCAGTCGCTGGAAACTGCGCTCCCGGGTGGTTGACCGTGAAGAAGATGCGATCAAAAAGTTCATCCACTCTACCTCTCATTGGAGCCGTCCCATCTGGTTTATTATTAGAAGTGTTCCGGCCATCCGTACGCGCAAACCACCGTCGTGATGGACTCTACGATGCTATCTTACCTTTCAATCTATGCTTTTATATGGAAAGTAGCATTGTCATTGTGTTCCAACCCACGGATCCATTGTCCCAAGCGTGTCTACTTTATTGAGCGTGGTTTGGGAATGATGTTGCTCCGGCTCCGGTGTATAAATGCCCAGATATATATGGAAGGCGGTGGCCATTGTCAGCCAGCAAGAGGCTGTGAGAGTTGGCATTGGTTACTTCCTTCAAGATCTCCATGTCCACAATACAAGCTGCCGAGAGTAGGTACGTCTGAACATTCACGTCACTGTTGAGTCTGACCCACATGTCTTCAGGTAGACCTTGCAGATTCACTGGTATGTGATAGGCTATTGTTGCTGGTACTTGGCGGCTCACGAGTCTTACCGTTTCCCTCAGTTCTACGTGCTCGTGGGCTACAGCACCTGCGAGCAGACAAGTCCTGGCGTCCGATAGTAACAGTGACTGTCGGTGATCACCAATGCCATGAATTAAACCTTGGCTCCGACGGGCAAAATCCTAACTTAAAAGAGTGTTTTCAATTGTGAGTGCCAAATGCCATGTACTCCATGTCCCGAATCTGATACCAAGAACTCAGTCACGATATAGACACGTCTTCACGGGTGGACATATGTGTCTATCACCGGGCGCTGAGCAAGAAGAAGAACAAAAAGAGGAATCTCGTTGCAAGTGCATGTTGTACGTTGCAAGAATTGGCACGTCTTCAAGCTCAACAACAGTGCAAACAAAAAAGTCTGTTCAAATTGGCATTTAGAATGACTTATCTAACGCTACAGGAAGGTGTTGAGATAATATTGAATTGTGTCTCGCGGCATAAAGGAGGAGGAAATAAACGGAAGCCCACCGCGGTTCTTTTGGTCGCAAAACTCGATATGCCTGAAGTATGTCAAGCGCAACCGACGTGTGTTCAAGGGGATGTAGGGTCGGATATTCTTAGTGGATCCGAGGATCAAGGTAAGGCATCGCTTTTGTGTTTCATACTTAGCTGAACCGAATGATGCTAGAACACTCTAGTTCACCGACTTCTGACTCCGGTGATTCGAGCTTTGTGTGGCCGGAGGCGAATCATCCGGAGCCAAAAGTGTACACTGGTTACTGGTCGGATTCCGATCATGCGCAGTCTGAAGATGAACGAGATCCTTTGATCAAGCATCGGGAAAACGAGTCTATCCTCGTGCTTCCACTCTCAGACAGTGAAGACAACGATCATATCAACAGCGCAGGTCGTAAACACTGGTTTGCAGCATCCATCCTGCCGACGTACACGGAAACCATAGCTGTAGATTCTCCAATTTCTTCGGTCGACTCAATCGTGGACTCGTTCTCGCCATACCGCGCGCTTCGAGAGGCCCGTGTAGATTCAGACTACGAGCGTGTTTTGACTGAATTGGGTGCGGAATGGAGGTTTGCTGGTGGATCGGTGAGGAAACATGTCTCGAAGCCAGGACTCAGCTGACCCTATGATAGCTCGTAGCTTTGGCAGGGTATGTAACGATCTCCAGGGTGAACCGTCTCGCTGAATGAATCGTCCAAGGCTCGAGGCTGGCGTTTTCGGCTTCTCCTCAGCTGCAACTTTTCAAATCACTAACCTTGCTAAGAGAGCTATAGCTGTTGGTAGTATCGCTTCCGGAATCGGTCTCGCAATAGATGCCTGGTTTTTACTGGTCTATTGCAATGCAACCCCGGCGAAGTTCCAAGTGAGTCCCCTCTCATCTACATAGTCATTGACACCACGTAACCTTACACCTTACACACCTTACACCAGAAAATGGCTCTAGACGTCTACGGCAAATATCTGTTCTTTTGCGTCTCAGCTCGGATACCTGCACTTTGCATGTTTACGTCCGCTTGCGCGCTGATGACTTTCATGTTATCCGTCGCATGGACTGCATGGCCTTCCGCAGTGTTGTTCATGTCGTTCATAGCTGGTGTGCTCGTTAGCCTCCAGTTCATCGTGTATGGCTTGCACTGCGTCGTGGTGTTCATCGCGGAAGTGGCACGAAGCATCCGGAGAGCCATCTTTCGATGTCTCGCGTGGATACGTCCTCCGCCTCCTGAGAAGCAGGAGAAGCATGCCTTGGAAAAATGAGTGATGGAACGACAATCTTTATCGGGGGACTCTTTGTTCTTGGCTCATCACGCAACTATCATTGTACCATACATACCATATAGATGTCATTGTTCTCTTTTTAGTCGGCCAGGCTTTCCATTAAGACTGGGGCGGCTCCAAGGAACCGACTGAACCCGACTGGGCTTGTAAGTAAGTACAGAGGATACATCAGCCTTGCATGACCCTCCAACATGTTTCGGGTTCCATTTCAGAGTTTACAAGTTCTACATGTACAATCGCCGCGTCCTTGCAGCGTCGTCGTCCCGGATATTAGAACCTGACTTCCGATGTCTTCAAGATGCCGGCTTCAATGGCCATGCCAGTGATCTCTGCGATCCTTCTCGGCGATGTGATATCCTGCATGTACGCAATCACTTGATACGCAGCGCTGAATGTTGGCTATGGAATCGCACCAACCCCAAATTACCTTTTTTTTCCACCAAGAGAGGTACGTGAAGCTGCACAAGAACGCTGTGCGATGACGTACCGACGGCAAACCACATTCATGTCCACGGTCTCTCCAAATGCCCATTCCGCCGTGAAGCCCCATACTCCTTTGTCAGCGACTTGCGGACCACTGGCACAGACGTCGCGCATGCTGTCGCGTGGGTCTCCTTGTCTTCAAAAGGGCACGAGGCATCACAATGCCTCAGATCGGCACTGCTGTGTACTGAGGTAAATGGTCACCTACTTCCGCCTGCCGCAAAGATCTCGTACAATATGGGGATATTCACATCCGCACACGAAAGAGCTTTATCATTCCTGATTCGCCATGGGGAAGACCTCATGCTGAGTCCTGATCACGCGCCATTTGGGTGGGATTGGGCAAGGCAAAGTTAGAGTGCGGGAGTAACTCCCATTTTTGTCCCAACATAAGGGACGCCTCGGATGTATCGGTGCCTGTACCCAGTAAGTATAAACTTCGAGTGTAAACTTCCCTTTGTCGTGTGATCTGTACATTCCTCTCATGGTCGCGAATTGTCTCCATGTGACTATTCAAAGCCACTGCACAAGGTTGTCAACGGGTGAATCGGGCAATTGAGCTTGACAACAAGGTTGAGCGTAAAGGTAGAGCTTGTGTCTGTTCGAAATGAAACAGAGTAGCTTACGGGATGGGAGGTTGACACTCGTCCCAAACGATAGCTCCAAACCATAATTGCAATGGAAATTGGACTGAAGCGGCCAGGGGGATGACGGGCCGGGAACGAACCCCGCTGGCCCGGTCTGCGTGAGCCCTGGATTCCGTGGAAAGCAGTGGGTTTACAAAGCATTGATATACATTCGACACGCCAGTTCAACTTCGTCGTCTCAGAACACTTTTCTTCTATCAAAACTTGGTTTCGGCCCTCTTCAAGATGCCGGCTTCAATAGCCTTGATCTCTGCAAATCCTTCTCAGCGATGAAACGTTCTGACACGTACGCAATCACTTACGCAACGCAAGATGGCGACTGTGGAAACGCGACAAGCCCAAGTTACCTTTTGGTTTCCCGCCAAAGACAGGTCAGAAACATGAAGCTCCACGCAGAAATGGTGTGTGAGGACGTACCGACGCCGAACCACATGCCTTCATGCCCACAGTCCCTCCAAATGCTATTCACCTCCCCTTCTTCCGTGAAGCCCCATACCTTGTTCACCTTGTCAGCGACTTGCGGTCCGCAGACATCGCGCATACTGTCGCGAGGGTCTCCGTATCTTCAAAGTCACGAGATACGCCTCAGTTTCATTGGCTCATTCAACGCAGAGAGGCATGTATGCGTACCCGGTTGCAAAGATCACGATGTCCGCTTCGAGCTCGGTTCCATCCGCAAACTTGAGTCCTTTCTCGGTGAAACGCTCGATCGCGCTCCCGTTCTTGAGCTTGATATCGCCATTGATGATGTGGCTGCTCGTACCGGTATCTATCAAGAAACGGGTCAGGACGCTGTATGCATTACCTTCACGAGACTTGCCAATGTAATATCCTCCCGCGTTCGCGTACAGAAGCTGGATGATGCCTGCCCCGTGTGGTCCGAGATTTGTCTTGAACCCTACTTTGGCGAGACCATCGAAGATTTCTCTGTATTTCGGAGCCGTTGTTGAAATACATTGTATAAAATTTGTGGTTCCGTACTCACTTATCGGTAGTCTGCGCAGTGTAGGGTACAGTGCGTTGATGGATGCGTCTCACTACAGCATTTGGTAGACTGCCGTTATAGATATCCGCGAGGTCAGTCGGGACAGTTTCATTGTAGAGTCCTTTCGGATCGACCTCATGAATAAGTACCATTTACAAGATGGGACAAAGTGACACACCGCTGAGCAACTGTTTGATCGCCTCAACTGAAATGACGTGCGTAGATGAACGCTGATACCTAGAAAAGTGTGACGTCAGTCGGAGTGCGTTCTCGAATAAAGTTCGACACAATCTACATTGTAACATCAACGCCGTGGTTGGAGAAGTCTTGGGCGAGGTCATGAGCTTTAGCCTGTATTAGAAAAGATATGCCTGGATACCGTGGTATGGTGACATACCAGAGGTGCAAGCACCAACGATGACCGCCTTCTTGCCAATGTAATTCGCTGCGGAGGTGAATCCAGAAGAATGAACTGCTTCGCCCTTGAAGTCCTCCTGGAAAGAACAATAACGACAAAATGATATTGGAAGCCAACTTGCATATTCACCTTGCCTGGAATGTTTGGTAGTTTTGGACGTCCTCCAAAGCCGGTCGCAAAGACTAGGTGTTTCACCTTGAGAACTCGAGTGCCCCTTCCACCTCTGTTGATTTCGACGGTCCATATTTTCTTGTCTTCGTTCCACTCTGTCTTGGTAATCACGGATGAAGTCCACACATTGAGCTCGAGATAGTTGGCATAACCCTCCAACCAATCAGCAAGCTAATCCAATCATGTTGATATTCAATGAAAACCCCGAGTTTCTTGGTTCGTACCTTTCGAGCTGGACTAAAGACGGGCCAGGTTGGCGGGAACCTAAAGCAAACAGTGGTAAAGAGGCAAAAACCCACGCATATAACCGACACTCACGGCAAATATGGGGTTTGATTATACCAGATGGTATCATGTAAACATAACGCCTTGTATCGATCCCTCCACTAACGCTGCGTGAGTCTGGTAATGCGTCAAGGCTTGACAATGACCCACGCTATCGCCAACCCGGGCTTTCTTGTCGATAACGAGATGCGGCACACCGAGGTATTTCAGTCTCGCGGCGATTTCGAGGCCAGTGTGGCCGGCACCGATCACAATCACAGTCGGATCGCTATCGACAAGCTCCACCTCTCGGCGTCTTCTCTCTTCCCAAGTACCATGTTCAGCGGATTGTTGGCGGAGAGAACCGATCTATATTCGGGATCAGCTTGAGGTAGATCAAATGTAGTATCTGCATAGTACCTGCTCAGGGAAATCGTTGAGGGATTGCAAGCAGGTATAGAGGGAATACGCCTTCCACGTTGAACCGGGTATAGGGGCCAGATAACAAACAGCTGTCCCTTTCCCGACCTTGGTTCCGAATTCAAAGGAGAGCCTCAACAAAACTAGATCGGGGAAAAGCTTTAGAAGTTCCGGGGCAAGAAAAGGCTCGTGACAGAGACGCAAGTCGACGAAACCAGTAGGAGCGAGCCGATGGGTGAGGAGGTTCCTGATCGCGTCCCTGCCCTCGATAGTTCTAAAGTCCCAGGTTAATACTAAAGTGTCCTTCCAGAAACCGTCATCGAGAAAGAGATTGAGAATCGCAGTGATATCAGACGACGCGACAGCACTGGAAAATGTGTTAAACCAGGCTGTTGCAACCTCGGCAACCTCGGCAGCTGAAATCAGTGTGGGCTCGTCTACGCCCAGCCGCTGAAGGGTAGGAAGTTGCTGAGGGAACGGGTCGTTGCTCATACTATGTGGGGATGCCCGGGTGGGTATAATGAGTCGAAAAAAGCACCCCTCATATACCATCGATCGCAGTTACGGCGACTGTCACATCTATAAATTCAACCGTGACGGAGGCATAAAGGAACTTTATCCCATCATGTGAACCTCGCACGATGCAGATCGCCCCTGGCAGAGCCCAGCCTGTCTATCAAATCGAAACGTGTACCGGTCACTACCGGGCCATCAGGGAATTGGTATTGAGCGAGCCTCAAGGGTCATCGTCAAAAACATGACATTGTGACACGGCTCGACAGATGATCGATGAAGGCCGACTGCGGGAAAAAAAACGACGTATCATCTGACTGTCCTGAGTACAGAGCTGGGAGCGTCCATGCGCTGGCAACTCCCACAACCTCCCTTCATTACATAAAGTTTACCGTTACTTCTTGAGTGATCATGATCATGATGCCGTGTCTGCATAACAGTGCATGCATATAACGGCCCATCTAAGAGCGACCTGCACGAAGCCGATGTCGATTCGGAGAAAACTGGGCTTGAAAAGGAGATAAGGAGGGTTTTCGTTCGCATACAACAAACGAGCACATTGCACAAGTCGTAAGAATTCGGAGTTAAGGATACTTAACCTATAGGATAGGAAGGGGCTCGCTTCGAACGATGGGTCCGAAGGGTGATCGATACGAGGACACAACGGAGCCTGAGCCCAAGTTTCGTCGGCGCGATCCATTGTATAATCGGAACTCGGAGTATTACGCATGGTTTTGGAGGAGTTTTGGAGGAGATTAAGCGCAAATAGATTACGCAAACTGACAATGACAATCCAAAACTGGCGTGGGACTTGTCATGCTGGTAAGTATGGCTGCGGCCCGTATCCCTATCAGACGGACAGACGGAGGCACTGGACTCGGCTGGCCTTTTGTCAGCACCGCCATGCGGGGGATTTGCTGCTCACCTGAACCTGCAGGCACGTTCGCTCATGGTTGAACGAGTTGGCCGCGTCCCACGTGATGTATGTAATCTCTACATCACATAAAAGCATGGCGGTTCAGAAACTCCGATAGGTATAGTCTGGACGCCAAGCATGAGAAGACACCCTGCACCGCTGTTAAGACATGGCCAAGAAGAAGAGCGGTGAGTGACGAAAAGATCCCGGGTTAGTAAACGACAAGGGCAGGTCACGAAAGACTGAACGGACCGAACCGGACCGGTGGGCAAAGAGGGGCCACAGGTGTCCTCTCCACCTACGGTGGTAGAGTTATGGCCTTAGGCGAGGATACTGATAGATCCCATGTGTCATGCCACGATGTTCGAACCTGTGTGGTATTATTATAGTACGGACGTGACGATGGCAACATCGTCATGGTAGAGCGCGCCAAATATATGGTGACAGGACCTAATACTACCTTATGGGCGTGCCGACGAAACTCGGACCTGAAATGAAAGCTAAGTCACGAAGTGTACATATGCTTTTGTTCTAAGAGTTCTTCAGAGTCAAAGAATGGAACACGTACACGCTAACAAACATTAACGCGTCGGTCGCAGTGACGCGATCACACGCGCAGGGAAGAACGTCCCCGTTATCGTTTGTCCTTGAAATGACGAATGACTCGGCTGCAGGAACTTGGCAGATTCTTGGAATAACAAGAACTTGAAGGTCCCTGCGAATTTTGTGCACGTTGTTTGGTGACGTGTCTTTGTAGGTCCTTGTAGGTCCCGATTGATACGCCACCAGCCCGCGTCCTGTTTGCCTATTGTTTTTTTTGGCGGTCTCCTTGTCTTTGGTTGCGAGGATGCCACAGCAAGTGCTCAATTCTCAGCTTATCACCCATCTATGGAGTGCATGATAAATTGTCCGGTCACCCGAAGACTGACTAGCAGTCTCATCTTTTCTCCCTCCATTTTCAACAGCATTGCGCAGATATGCTCTCCGCTTCCTCCGTCAGTAAGCAAACCGAGGATGTTTTGGAAGACGTGCTCAAAATAATCCGGAAAGAGTATGAAGGTCCCTATCATATACTCTGCGAAACGGACCGGAATAAGTATGTGGAGGAGGAGGAAAGGTATGTCTGGATTTGATATGAGTCGTAAAATTGGATGCTGAAAAATTTCTATCCAGTCTTCGAATGCAGCTGAAAGAGGCGAAAGAGTCGGAATCAAATAGCTGGCGGGGTTTGCTTGCCAGCTTGACCTCATCGCCGTTGTCAAAGTGCCACAAGGATGCTCAAGAGCTCCTCCAACGTGTCAAGGTGAGTCTATTAAGTGTCCATATCTGCTATCGTGGATTCGTGATTCTTCTGATTTTTTAGGAAGATATCAACTCAAAACTGAGAACCCGGCTCACTGGGAATTCACCGTTTATCTACGGGCAAGGCTCTGCAAGGGCGCCCGAGCAAGATGGAGGACACCCGCTTGCGGTGGGTAACTCTGAGTCAGACAACATGCACTATTCCCCCTCTGAGCCTGAGGAAGTGGACGTTAACGTCAACCCTCCAGTACAGAACGGTAAGCAGTTGTTGTTTTCTGCCCTGCGTGATGCTGACGGTTTGTCAGAAGCGCTGAATGAGGCGAGTGATGGAAGTCGCGACTCTTCATGTCGACCTCACAAGAGGTCCCCGCCGCAGCCGCCACTTCGACGGAAGGTTCTGTTGAGTAACCTTTCACCAGAAACTTCGAGTGACTCAAGCAGTGACTCACCTCGTGGTTCTCCTTCCGTCAGGCCCGCTCCTCCGCGGTCGCCGAGTAATTCACGCCCTTCGTCAGAAGCTTCGAGTGGCTCTGGCAGTGACTCTCTTCGTCGTTCCCCTTCCGTCAGGAGGCCCGCTCCTCCACCTCCACAGTCGCCGAGTAATTCGCGCCCTTCATCAGAAGCTTCGAGTGGCTCTGGCAATGACTCTCCTGGTCGTTCCCCTTCCGTCAGGAGGCCCGCTCCTCCACCTCCACAGTCGCCGAGTAATTCGCGCCCTTCATCAGAAGCTTCGAGCGGCTCTGGCAATGACTCTCCTGGTCGTTCCCCTTCCGTCAGGCGGCCCGCTCCTCCACCTCCACAGTCGCCGAGTAATTCGCGCCCTTCATCAGAAGCTTCGAGCGGCTCTGGCAGTGACTCTCCTGGTCGTTCCCCTTCCGTCAGGAGGCCCGCTCCTCCACCTCCACAGTCGCCAAGTAATTCACGCCCTGTCTCTGCGATTTCGAGTAACTCAGGCATTGACTCTCCTCGTCACTCTCCTTCTGTCAGGCGGTCCCCCCCTTCACCTCTACGCTCGAGCAGGCAATCAAGAACACCCCTTTCGCCAGGTGGCGCTTTCTTCCCTTCCCCTTCGCCTGGATCACCACCTCTTGATCCCGCCATAATGTCTATGATCACCCAGCAACTGAATACACTTGCGTCCTCGCTAACCACAGATAGCTCCAGGGGGGTAAAAGGGAAATCAAGGCGTAACGACTACGTCATCAAGGAAAATTGCCTGGAGATTTCTGGTTCCAATGTCGACGGAGTGACGATGAACAATGATTCAAACAACTGTTCTGGGGCTGGTGCGTCCTTTTTTTTCTTGGTTCTTTCTGATCGTTGAACACGCTTGATATGTAGTCATTCACAAGACGATGATGCCACCTCGTATGCATCAACAAGTTCCTCCGTTTTAGGTCCGGGCTATCTTTCTCGTGCACTAAGTATATATCTGTAGAGTTTACTGGAGAGCAAGGACTCTTTTATCACTTAAACCAGTGAATGTCGCTATGCCTTTGCGGGCTTTATGACTAAGCAGAAAAAATATTTGGAACGGTAAAGATATACATGGGTAGTTATGGGTTTGTAGAATCTACGACAGTCGGTCTTTCGGTGTGAGTTGCTCAAGCATTAGATTGTCTTATGATTGATTAATCATAGTGTCCTGCTCATCAAAGCCAACATCATATCACGACGCGAGTACAATACCGTGTAAAACCCTTGTCTACCAGCACCGAAACCGTACTACGTGCATCATAAACATAGTACAGTACCAACATGAGGCTAAAAGACAAAGTCGTTGTCCACCAGGTCCCCTTCTGTCACAGCGTCTGACATGTCCGAGTCCTCGTCATCAGTATCGCACTCGCTAGCTTGCATGTTGATCATATCCTCTTCGGACTTGTCTGCGGGTCCACAATTCCATCGTCTGTCACTTCGTCCATTGGGGCTTTTTCGTAACCCATGACGTCCTGAGACCAAGCGGCTCTTGGACCAGGCGAGATTCAGGTGGGTCACGTTTTGGAGTGAAGCAATTTGAAATAAACTGATCCGGATCCCAATCACAAACGATCCTTGCACAGCCGGATGTCTGTCTAGGGGGGTCAATCACCTTTATGGTGATGCTTCTGGACTCGGGGGTTAGCACAAAGCAATCCTATACGTACTACTACGCGAGTCACTGAATCCTCTTTTAGTCACACCTTTGTTATTTCACAACAAAGCAAGCCTCGGAAATAACTGTATCGGTGATGCCCGTCATATATATTTCGACCAAGTAATGTCCACACAACCAACATCATCCCTCATCTAGTCATCCCTGACTAGTTCTGATCTCTTGACAGTCTCTGATGATGATGCCATGTCACGTGCCGAGGACAACGATGCGCCGAGGACAGTTAGCGAGGACCGAGGACTGAGGACCGATGGGGATGAGGCCTCTGCTGGATGAATGGCCTGCGGACGACAATGACGACAATGAGGACAAGGGCAAGGGCAAGGACGGCGAGGACAACAACAACAACAGTGAGGATGGTGAGGACAGCACAATGATGGATGCCCAGCGCGGGACCATCCATCAGCCGTCCCACCCACTTGTGCCCTCTCCCGCCTGCTCGTCCGCCCTTGTAATATTATATTAGTCTGTGGTGTATTAAATATATTAAATATAACTTGAATTTATTTTATTAAATTCATCTGAAGATTGGATAAAGATGGCCCTAATGCCTAACAAAAAACGCCATGAGTGAGATGTAGGAGGCATATCATCTTTGTGGTTTATGTATATATCAGTCAAGATGAGGATATTGTAGCACTACGAACATATATACTCAGGAGATACAGGGAGAACGACATGACCACCGCTTCACAATAGTGTCAGGAAGGGGGCTTTCGATGATGTAGCCCGAATATTTATTGATGATAAAGGGAAGGTACCTTTATAAAGCTATCCCGTGCCTTACATGCCCCATCGGCTGATTCTCTTAGATTCTGGCAATTATGTATATTATAAGCACCTTAAATACCCTGCTAGCAGATCTCGAGTTTCAGTGATATTATATCGGAAATGGTTCAATATTGTATGAATGAACTCTGCGCTGTCTCGTAGTCTGGTGACCAGACTGTCTATGAGGCGATACTGTCGATAGACTAGCTGTCTCGGCTCAACACCAAACTAGCTCGAGCTCAAACCCTTTCCCGACCACAGCGATACTATCTCCAGCCGCGCCTTTCAACTTGAAACCAGCGGAAGCAATCCAAAGTTGGCTAGTTGGCTATATGCTGTGTATTGTTTGCATTATGCACTGACCTTTGTGGGTCCCTAAAGCCTCGTGTATCGCTCATACAACGGTGCTAGACGTTCATTAACATTCATCATTTGCTCGTTTCTCAAGCGCCCAGGCCTTAGGGGTTGCCAATGCCATGCCCATCAATACCAACTATCCATCACGCACATGACGGTTGGTCCATCCGTGGCACCGTGCACGGCTCCACGGTGACCACTGGCACCAGTTCCGATCCTTGTGCGGTCGTTTTGCCCATGGACAGAGTGTTGTGGCAAACACTGCTACCAGAGGTCCAGAGAGGACGGGCTGGGCTCTTTCCACGTACTCAAAGCCAAGATCTTCGCGCCTAACACAGATGTACCGACATCGCCTCCAGCATCAAGATCACACTATCCTCATTACTTATTTCCGTGCATCGAGAGCATCTGATGGTCAAAAACATCACGTCATGAGGAAAGTTTGACAGATCCGGGCTTGACACTGGCTCAGGATTACTGTTCATTGCTGTCCTCTTCGGCGTAGATGATGATACGCTCCGAGTCAAACACTAGAATGGAAGGGTATAAAGCTAACCTGAATCGCAACATCATCTTGTCGTTGCTCATACCCATCTATTTCCAAAGCTTCAATCATGCCGTTTGTTGTCTTTGATGTCTGTCTTGCTGGTTTGGCGGTATACCTTCAAGTGAGGATGAAGAGATTTTGAAGTGGGTTTCTCTTGCGATATATCTAGGTATGGCCTCAAAGCATTACTTTCAAATCGATCTATTCACGTTCAGCGTGGTTATATGACCTATCAGTACAGTGAGTTGTATAAATATTTTGCCTACAAACGAACCGCGCTGAAGCGAGCACTTTGGCTGCAGACACCGAGCATGCTGTACATATTCTTCCTTGCCATGACAATGTACCCCGAGGTTCTCAAGAAAGCACAGGCAGAGGTAGATACCGTTGTCGGGAATAACAGACTTCCTAAAATGGAGGACCGTGATGCACTTCCGTACGTGAACGCAGTATGTACGGAAATTTTGAGGTGGAATGTTTTCCTCCCGAGCTGTACATACTAGCTTCTTCGCATTATGGCTAGGATAACATTACATGACACCAGTAGCATTCCATATCGCCTCACAGAATATAACTTACGAGGGGTATTTCATACCCAGAGGAACGTGGCTTTTGCCGAACATCTGGTTCGTGACTTGTGCTGTTGATTTGGGTTCTTACGACAACAAAACGCTTGCTTTAGACTTCTCCTATCTAACCCAGAGACATATCCTGATCCAGAAATATTCAATTTGGAGAGGTTGCTTGGTGAATGTCAACAACCCGATGCGCGGGAGGCATGCATTGGATTAGGAGGGCGAGTGTGTCCAAGTGCGCGGCTGGCCAAGTGCGCGATCTTTATATGTGTCGTGACATCACTCGCGACGTTGAATTTGTCGAGATGTGTCGAAAATGGCGTGGAATGCATACCGGGGTACGAATTCCAAGAGGGCTTTTCACGGTGGGTTTCCCGTGTTTTTTTTTTCTGGTTTGTGAGTGCTGAAACCTTGGTCTCGTAGTCGTGTCAAGTCATTCAAGTGTAAGATCACACCGCGTTCGAAGAAGGTGGGGGATCTCGTTGAGATTGACCCATGGGTAGTTCAGTGTCGGATTTTCTTTGTGGGCATTCTTTGCTGATCGGCGAGAAGGATGCCATGGCGTTGAGTCCCTCAGGGGATAGATACTTGCCTCTCCGCGCTTTTGAAACGCAGTTAGAATTTTGTATGTGCCTCTTTTTTTATTAGTTATCATGCTGCGTGTTCGCTCCAGTCGGCTCAATGTCGAAGAGGATCGCAACATTGGGCTACCACATTCAGACACTGGCCCTTTGTTCCAGTCATCGGTTTCGGTTGAGCCGTTACCCATGTCATCTATATCAATGAACAAGGCAGGAGGGTGACGGAACAAATACCAGCGCCGTCCGTGCTCTTCCGTTTAGACGCTCGGATGTGAATGAGCCGAGCGTTGAACGTGCTCGACCAAATTGTAGTGTATTTGGTAAGAACAGGGGGCCAGACTCGGTGCAACATTCTCGTGGTCCAGTTCCTAGGTTGCCGAAGCAGTAGCACGGCGTTGCAGTCAGACTCAATCTGGGGGAAATGAGAGTCATACACTGCACCACATTTCGGCAACCCACACGCGTGAAAAAAAAACGACAGACAGCATTACACCGCGGCGTCGACTTTTAGGGTGAGTTGAACTCGATCGACGACGTTTTTGACATACATACGGTTGAAGATACAGTTTGAACGAGAGACAACGTGATCGCGACAAAGCTCGCCTTCCTTAATGGGGAGGGCTCCTAACCTTGTACTCAATCTTACCCTCGCTTCCTACATCGTAAGGACGTAGCTGTCCCAATCAGTGCCTTGACACGCTGAACCATGTGATTGTAGGGAGTAAAAATGTGTGTCATCGTTGCTGAACCGTACCCATCAGATGCAGTCGTTTCATGTCCTTTAGACTCATCGGAAACCTGTTCGACATTGGCACAAGAGGCTCCTGCGCGTCTCTTTTATGCGTTTTCTTAGCTCTTTCTGACCGTAGAGCTTGCTCGATATGTATTCATTTACAAGACGATGATGCCTCCTCCACGTGTGCCAGTGCCTCAACGAATTCCACTGTTTTAGGTTTGACTGTGTTTCTATCCTTGACCCTGCTAGGGAGCAGGTATCCAGCAACCTCGGACCACGAACTTGAGCGGAAAGCCTGAGAAACAACCCTAAGTCTTGTCGTGCATAACCTCATTGTTGTTGGACTACAGGTCGGTCCATTAGGACCAAACATGAGCAAAGCTACGCTCGGCCACTACGTATTGAGTAGTAGTGTAAGATGACCTGTTGATAGTTCTAACCCTAACTCTCGACCCCCATCTCGTCCGAGGTCACTTCCTCTCGCCCTAATCGCTCCCCAACACTCATTGTCAATTTCCAACCTCTTGATTTTCCATCCCTCAGCTTGAAACACACCACACAACGCCGTCCATGTGAAACCCTCGGACCTCGGACAAACTGTCAACGACACGTAGTACACCTCAATCTCAAGCTTGTCCCAGACGCCAACGGCCATCTCGCATTGGCACCAGCCGCCACGCCTCTCAACCTGAAACCAGCCAGTTCGTCGGAGGATCTCCGAATCTTTGTTGCCCGTAGGGAGGGTACACATCTAGAAGCGAGTGGAAGCAATTCAAACTTGAACGTTGGCTATATGCTGTATGTTGTTTGCATCATGCTACCCGAGCCTGCACCGACCCTCGTGGGTCCTTCCCAAAGCCTCGTGCATCGCGCATATACGGTGCTCAGCGTTCATTCATCACTTGCTCAAGCGCTCAGGACTTGTAGGCTGCCACCCACCGCATGCACATCAATATCCACTATCCATTATGCACACCACGGTCGGTCGATCCATGGCATAGCTCGTGTCCCTCCATTGGTAGCAGTTCCTTATTCTTGTATGGTCGTTTTGCCCATGGACAGAGCACCGCGCCAAACTCCGTCACTGGATGGGATAGGCTTTCAGAGCCGAGATCTGCCCAACATGTATGTAAGTGCTGACGTCGGCTCCAGCCTCAAGATTAAACTATTTTCCTATCCCCCCAAGTCCGTGTCTAGTCAAGCCCGCAAACACCGTGACTGCATTGGCATGTGCACGGTTGACCTGGCCTGTCAGACTTGAGGGTGGCACTGTGGTCGATCGACAGGCCCTATGATGCATAAGTAAATGTGATCGATCGACATGGGACGACACAGAGCGGCATCATACAGTCTTATCAACACCTCAGGCCTCAGGCCCGTGGATACTAACTAAACCGGCCATCATGCATCACGCACCACGAAACCCCAATCATGATTCCGAATCAGACCTGGTAAAACGACATCGTCCCGCATTGAAACCCCACAAATCAGATCGTTTGGATCAATACATCTTCCTTAACCCCATCTCCCCAAGAACTCGGTTCCTCTCGGTCGTAATACAATCTCTCAGCTCAAATCCCTCCTATGTCTGCATACATCATAAATAAAGAGGAAACTCGATTTGTCAAAAACGTGTACGCGCATGCTACAGAAATGTACATGGTGGGGGGGGAATGAGATGAGATGACGTAGAAAGTTCTATCAACGGTGGACAAAGTGTATGTAGCAATAGTGCCTTGACCGAGGAAAACAAAACAGGAGGGAAAGCCATCAGCACTAACGATCGAATAGCCGCCGGGGAGGGTGACCAAGAGAAATACACATGCTTTGGATGATTTTGAACAAACACATACTATGTACTACGTATGTAAAACGTTCGTCATCCCCCTATCCAATGCACAAAAGCCAACATTGTACAGGGCTGAAGAAATATATACTACAAGAAAAGAAACGGATAAATGAAATCAAAAAGGGAGCGGGGATGAATATGTAACGGCAGGAGGAAACTGAAAGAGGAAACGCCGCATTCCCTTTCGGCTATCCCGTGTCGTTAGTGTGCACCGTTGGGCGATGGGAAAAGGGGCGATGGTCGTAGTACACTTTCTCGAGGCGGTTTCACCCGGAACTCGCTCACCAGGCAGACGTGACTGATAAAGGAAAAAGTCAATAGCGTAAAGGCGGATCGGGGATCAACGGATCAGACTTACTCTGAAGGGAAGTGGGCATTTGGAAATCCGACTGCCTTATCAAGGTAGCTCTTGTCAACCCCACCCAAAACGGCATTGACAGCTAGGTTTGCTGTACCGTACCAGATGTAGTCAATCACACCACGGAAACTTGGGGTGAAGTTCGTCAAGGGGGGATCGCCTGCTGCGGCGTAGGCACTCTTGAGACCAAATTTGTGCCGTAACCCTTCGGTAGTGTACCTCCCGTACAGGTGCGACATGAAATCAGGGTGATCTGGTGGCGCAGACCCATTGGACAAGAATTCGCACACACCACTGTCGGGGACGGAATTGAAATCACCACAGATGACCAAGGGTATCTTCGTCCCATCACTATATGCGGGTGATGATCGTGATTGTGACGTAGACTTATCTTCAGAGTTGTTTGGCGGTCGAGGAGGAAGCTTGCAAAAGTACGCTGCAATCTTCTCTATCTCGTCTACCAACAGGGCCACCTGAACGAGTTTGACGTCCCTGAAGTTTGGATCCCAGTGTATGTGAGCGTTCGCCACAATGACACGCGTGCCTGTCTCTATGTTCTCGAAGCAACATACGACAGCGATGTGATCCTTGCCAAGAACACGGTTGAACATGTCGTCCGTTTTCTTGAAGTCTGGGCGCTGCATGGCGACGGTGCTAAACTCGACGAGCTGCTTTTCTACCAATTGATACCTGGAAAAATATCAACGTGTGTTCCAGACAAACAGAAATCAACGACAAACTTGTTGGCTTTGTAGAACGTTGCACAACCGTCAACTTGCCGCCGATCTGCATCGCTCATCGTCTTGTACCGCGACTTGGGATAATACACTCCCTCATAGTCCTGCCCCTGGAGGTGCTTGATAAAGTACTCCTCGTACTGAGTAGTGTCCACTTCCTGCAAACACAGGAAGTCGGCATCATAGTTCATCACTTCCGTCAATATCAACTCCTTGCGATAGTCCCACGATAGTGCCCAGGATGGCGTGTAGCCATAAAGGCGCTCCGTGGCGTACTTTTCGCAAAGAATATTGTAACAGAGGGCACTGAATACCTCCGTATGGGGGTCGTTGTTCATTGCATCGCGCTCGGTTGGGGTAACGACATGCTTCCACAACCGTTCGGGTGGAGGGGCCGGCACGGGACATGAATCGCGCAGAAAGGAAATAAGGGCTGGGGTGCCATCTTTCTGCACAATGGTTTTCAGAGCGGCATCTAAAGGATTGCCTTCGACACCAAGGGTCTGAAGCTGGTGTAAGCTGCCAAGTTCCGGTGGTAGCGTGACCAAATGGTTGTCAAAGAGATAAAGCTCCTTCAGTTGTGTCAGCATCCCGAGTTCCGGTGGGACTGAGCCCAAACTATTTCCCGATAAATCGAGGAGTTCCAGGTGACGAAGTTTGGCTATTTCCGGAGGTATGGACGACAACGCGTTGTGGTTGAGGTACAGATTGATAAGGAAGGTGAACGTGAACAGCCCAGACGTGGGAGGAAGTGTCTTGATGTTGACGCCGCCCATGTCCAGCGAGTTCCAGGTATTCTGCGGTGGCTTTGCGGTTAGCCGCGGTGCCTCGGCTATCGGAGCGACGGTCGAAGAGGGGTGATTGACCATGGAACCTGAAAGACTAGGCGAATTTTCTGAGGCGCTAGTGGGGGCAAGTGTGGAGGAAGTAGCTGGAACCTCAGACTCTTTTGGTAGGGTGTCGGTGTTGAGGGTGGGTTTGACGAGATTGGGATTTGTGATTGGGATAGCGGATTTAGCGACGGTTCGAGAGGCCATGGCGCTTGCTCGGGCACGGTGATGGGGCGAACGGGAAGACCTGATCATCTTTGTGAATTAAAACCGTTGTTGATCAAATCAGACATATGTGCCTAACACGCATCAACTACGCACCTCGCACTTGAGAAGCTGTTGTTGCCAATGAGGGCTGATGATCTGGCTCGCAGCGCTACCTGGTGATCCTGAGCCCATATGTTGAGTGTGGATGTGTCCATTTGGAGGGGAGGGATAGTGTGAGAGGGAGTTCTGGTGCTGGTGGTGTGTGATAGGCGGATGTGAAAGGGCGTGGGGATGGGGGGGATGATGTTGCATCGAGTTTACCGATCCATTGGTGTAGAGGGGAAAGCCTGGGGAGGCTGGGGGAGGGCCGATGTTCTGTGAGGCTGGGGGTCCTAGGACGGGGTGATGTGTCCGGGACCATGGAGACTGGTCGTGGTGATTTGGATGTTTGTGGGCGACGGCGGGGGATTGTTGGGGATAAAACATGGCATTTGACTAAAACGACAGACCAAAGACGGTCGCTTGCTGAGTCTGGGAACTCTCCTCGCAGACAAAGCGACTGGGGTACGGATACCTGGCGGTACAGCGAAGACAAGGCCTATGAGGGGGATGCAGGGCAGATGTACAGATGATGAAAGTAGTGATATAAAGAGACCAAACAAGAAGATATGTCCTGGCAGATTTTTACGTGTCACCGTCGTCGTCGAGCTCAATGGCAAGTGTAAACTCGGACAGCACCCGAAAAAGGACACACGTGACTAAGCCACGATATTTCCCATATCGGGTATATTATCGGCCCGGTATATTTATCCTAAAAAGGATATTCTCGATCATATAAGCACAGCCACATCTACTCTATTCCCCGAGACATTGAAGGAACGTTCCTTGCTTGCACCACGACCACGACCATGTCCAAGGTCTTCCAGGCAACAGCTTCTGCACCGGTCAACATCGCTTGTATCAAGTCGGTCGTATCCAAACTACCTGAGACGCCACACTGATTTCCATCTAGGTACTGGGGCAAGCGAGACACCAAGCTCATCTTGCCGACCAACTCTTCGCTTTCTGTCACCCTCAGCCAAGACCACCTTCGCTCCACCACCACCTCACGCGCGGATCCGTCTTTCGCAGAGGACGCTCTATGGCTCAACGGCAAGCTCGATGAGATCAAACCCGGTGGTCGTCTCGCTACCTGCATCAGTGAAATGAAGCGCCTTCGAAAAGAACTCGAAGATGCAAATCCCAACGCAGAAAAGGTATGCTCACCTTCCATTTTACAAGCCATAAACGCGTGTTCTCACTTCCAATGGAGTTCTCGCACTGGAAGGTACACATCTGTTCGCACAACAACTTCCCCACTGCCGCCGGTCTCGCATCGTCCGCATCGGGCTTTGCAGCCCTGGTTTATTCCCTCGCGAAGCTTTACCAGCTTCCTGCATCTCCAAAAGAACTCTCCCTCATTGCTCGTCAGGGCTCCGGTTCTGCCTGCCGTTCCCTCTTTGGCGGATTCGTCGCATGGCGAGAAGGCGCCGCGGCTGACGGCTCCGATTCATTCGCCGAACAGATCGCATCAGAGGCTGACTGGCCCGCCATGCACGCCCTCGTCTGTGTTGTCTCCGATCCTCGACATGACCAAGGAACCACTATTACCTGAGGACTTGCAGGAATGGGAAGATG
>JBBPRQ010000179.1:0-51069 GCA_038093095.1 Boletus insuetus
AACGAGCTTGTTTCTATTCAGCACAAGAGTTCAAGAGTAGAGCAGCCAAAGCCATCTGGGACTTTGAAGGTGAAATCAGTCAGACTCAGAATGCCTTGACAGCAAACTAGAAATTGAATCAGGTGTCTATGCAACATCGCGACATATCCCGGGTGTTCGTTTCGCTGGCGTTTCGCACCCTGGACTGATCGGAACTGCACCATCCCATGAGCTCCTCGCCACCTGGAACAAACGCGAAGTTGGCCTCATTGAGGCGCATGCTAACGCTGTACCTCCTGTTGCATATGGCCCCCTTGTCCAAGGAGCGAATGTCGGCCAAGACCTTCCAGATGATGTGAGGCAGAAGATATACCGCGAGGGTGCACGTACTATTCCTGGGCGTGAGCATGGCGGAAACTGTGACGTGAGTAGTCCCACACCACTGGTCTCGCGTGCATGCTTGCTAAATCAACCATAGATCAAGAACCTGTCCAAGTAGGGTTTCTACCTGGTAAACTGGCTCGCTCAGTGTGTCATGCATTTCCCAGGGGCTCCCGATGCTACTTCCCGGTCTTCGTGAAAGGTGCAAACCTCTCCGTTGGTGATTTGCACTTCTCGCAAGGCGATGTATGTAAACTATTTCTTAGAAACGGAAGCGTTTCCCTGTGCAGATAGGCGCTAATATCTACATAGGGAGAGGTACTATAACCGACCATCGATGTCAATGCATATCTCACGTTCGTGTCTTAGCTCTCTTTCTGCGGTGCCATTGAAATGGTAGGCTGAGTTATATCCCCATCTTTCCGGAATATGCATTGGCTCACGATGGTCATAGGCTGGTATCATCAAGTTCAAGACCAGCATCATCAAAGGCGGCGTCGAAAAGTTTGCGCTGAAACAACCCATTTTCTTGGTTTGTAGCAAACATTTCATTTTGCAAATCCTTGTTCATTGACACTGACCCACTTGACAGCCATCCCCTGTGGATCCACTGTACTCGGCTAAGGTGAGCCAACCCGATTAACCATCATATTTCGACAACGATGCTAAGTAGAACCCAGCTCATCTTCGAGGGTATCAGTGTAGACATTCGTGCGTGACATCGAGTGTCTCGTCGCAGTTCTTTTTTTGCTGATGAAACGTCAGACGGCGATGGAAAGCAATACAACATGGACGCGTGAGTCCCACGTTTCGTAGATAACTTGTTGAGGTTGACACGTTCTCAGTACCGTGGCGTACAAGCAAGCCGCGCTCAACGCGATTGCGTATTTGCAAAGGGTATGTATCAACGAGTGTACTTGCCGTGGGTCACCATTGACGTCCACTCGTCCTAGATCGGCTATAGTAAGTGACCTTTGAAATTTGGTCTCGTGTGTTCAGAGGTGACGTGTACCTGATACGACACTCAGCTCGTGAACAAGCGTGTACGTGCCAATGATTCTTCATCTCACCGACGAGTCATGTTGTTCTGACTGGGACCGGTATCACTAGACCTCCTTCTCTCGGCCGCCCCGGTTGAGAGCCACGTCGGCGCCATCGTGGCACGTATCCGAGCTCCCACTCTGGACACGTATGGCTAACCCGTATGCTTCTGCGACAGGACTCTCCCAACGCCTGTGTTACGCTCGCACTACCCCTGGGTATTTTCGAGCACGTACGTCCAGTGGCTGCTTTGCGCCAACACGAGAACCGTGCTAACTTGTATCAACTTTTAGGACATTTTACCCAAGGAAGAAGGCCTCAAGAAGCTCGACTTTGGACAATGTGCGATCCGCAGCGACGGTATACTTTAATACTCGCGTACGATCCTTCAACACGACGGACCAAGACCAAATGTATGAATAGGAAAGAGAGGAAACCAAACAACGGTGTTGATATTGTCTATATATCGCATGTTTATACATATATGAAGCGATTCCTTGTAACAACGACGTTCCGATAGCAGAAGAGAAAGTACATGTATGTGGCTGGGCTGGGGAGGTGTGCTCGTCCAAGCTAGTGCTACGGACGGACTTGCTCCAACAGTTCCAAGTTCTGCGGCGCACACACCTCCCAGACGGCTTTCAACACCTCCGTCCCGGGATTCATGTCACACACCCACTCAAATAACCCCGCTTGCTTGCCCTTCCTCCCGCCGGTCGTCGACCATCGTGCCAAACACCCCTCTTTCACGGTCACACTCCCCTCATCAATCTCTGCCAACCCCGCAGGCTCCTTCAACACGATCGTGATACGTGGATCCGCGGGCAATGGGATGGAACTCCGCACGATGACGCCACAGACCGGCTCTGCGTGCGTGTTGTGAAGAACCGTCGCGCTCGTGTATATCGTCGTGGCTTTGCCGGTGAACCTGGCGACAGACGGCAATGCGTCTGGCGCGCGATTGTGGAAGGCCTTGACGCCAGTGTCGACTGCGAGCGAACATTCCAGTATCTGTGGCAATTCGGTATTCTGGTAGAGGTGTCATGTATGTGTTGAGTGAACGATTGGTGCATCAGATGATGTCGTGGAGGAAAATGAATCAACGTACGTGAATGTCGGTGGACGAGACGTGTTTATCGTTCAAATAGGTCTTGACGATGCCTGGAAGCAGGACGTACTCGCTGGTGTTCTTGACTTCACACTGAACGTTTCGGCCCGGGGGTGAGCATGGAAAAAAGATAAAGAGGATACTACTACGCACTGTATAATAGACGCGGTTGTCAACGCTGGGCACCACAACACGCATGAACTCCGCCCGAAGAGAGAGCGAATCAACCAAGACATGATGCTCAGCGTGGTCAGATGGAATAAATAGATTTCCACTGGCGATATGTGTAATCGGATCCTTGCTATCCTGAATTTCCCACGACGCAAGGGTATGAGTGACGCTTCAGAAAGCGTAGCATGGAAGACGCTCACATGAGAAATGAGTTGAGAGACTCCCTGCGATGGAGCCTCCGCCTCAGGAGTCTCGATTACGGCAGTAGTTGGTGATCCTGGAGGAAAATGGGCCAGTTGGGCAATTGGAGCCTGCATTGGAGCTCTCTGCCCAGGGATGTCAATTACCGCGGGAGCTGGTGGCACTGAAGAACGGGACAGGGGGGCGGCTGGAGCCTGCATTGATGGTCGCCGATCAAGTTCCATCTCCCCATCCAAATTGACCTGGCGACGCATGAAGGGACCCGAGTGCCCAAAATACGCGGGCGCATTCGCAGGTTGATGAAAGGCATTCGATGGACGAAGACTGATATCGATCTTCTTGGGCTCAGGAAGTCGGATTAACTGCAACACCTGGTTCGCGGACGTCAGCGCCAGGCTAATGTTTTCCCAATTTTCGCCAGTCCACTGCGTGACCGTGCACCGAAAGTCGAGCGTTACTGTCGGTGACGGTGTGTTTCCTGACATTGCAATGTGGAGATCGTATGCTGGTTTCCACGAAACTTGTTTGACGACTAGATAAATCATCCATTCAGCTGCAGGGGTAATTTACACGACCATGATTCTCCTTACCATAACTCACAGTGAGCTCAGCAGCTTCAATGGAGACTTGGCTGTTGCAAGAGATGACAGTCACGACCTTGACCGGTAAATCGGTACTGAGCTTAGAGAGACGTTCCGTCTCCTCTCTGATTTTATTGGAGATGTCAGCTAGTTTTCTATCCAGCTCCGCAATCGCAGCAGAGCGTGTGATTCCAATCTCAACAAATTCGTCAAAGAAAGTGACCATCTGAGCGGCCTCTGGCTGGCCCTGAGACTTGCATTGTGCGAGCGAGTCCATATAGGTGGTGAGGAACGTGAAACTTTGCTGCCTGACGCGCTTCTCATCTTCAAGTCGGAGCCGTTCGGTTTCCAGCTCACGCAATGCCTGGCTAGAAGGCGTAACAGGCTTCTGAACGTCGGTGATGGATGTATGGTAGTGGTCGAGAATGGTCACGTTCCCCGACGTGGATGTTATTGAGACATCAACAGACTGAACGCTGGCAGGGAGATGGACGATCTCAACGACTTGTGCTTCATTCTACAGCAGTGTTAGAGAGGGAGCAGAGTTCAAACAACTATAGAGCGCGAGAAGTGAGTCCGTACCTGGGAACGGAGGAAGGATAAGGGGAACGTGCGAGTGATCTTGGCAGCGCTACTACCCGAGCTCTGAAATAATTTCACAGCCTTGATGGTGATTTGATCTGCTTCTATGACGGTCGTGTTCTGCAAAAGAACCTTAGCACTACTAGCGACCATGTCGATGGCAAGTTGCAAAGGGCAAGCTCTATATATGGACCCAGTCTTGGACAGGCTTTTAAGCACTACCTGAAGGCAGTGCAACTCCTTTCCAGTACGTTACACAGGATCTTATTCTCTGATTAGAATCGTGACTACTGGATGTGAGCGTCGACGTGACAATAGTGAGAATACAGGATAGAATGACGAGAAAGAAGGAAAATAATTCAAGAAAGATCCTCTAGCGCTTCGAGCCTGGTCACTTGCCTGGTCAATAGAATCAGAAAAGCTATCCCCCCTTGGCTACTTTGTTTACTTGCCTATCTCTGACCGCTTCTTGCCATCTCTGGAGTTTGGCAATCTCATGCAATTGGAACCCATAGATCCGCGGTCGATATCTATCTGCCTTCAGAGCGACACTGGCTGTGCTAGCGGGCTCGTTGATGACCTCGGCCTCTGGATCCTCCCTCGTGCGTCTATTCCTTTTGCTTGCGTCGGTCTCGCTAACACGGGGAGGTAGCGCGGGCTCAACGGGACCAGCCTTTGGGGGAATAAGGTGCGGATAAACCATAAAAAGCAGATGCGGGAATGAAGTGCCGAAATAAGCCCCGTCGATGGAACCATGCCGCGAAGACTTGGGAGAGTAAACGTCTTCACAACGACCGCAATAAAGCTTGACTGATTTCTCGTATGGAATGTCGCTGAGGCCGACGGGCAGGAGAGGCTGAGATTGGCACAAGACTCTGGGACATCGACCGAAATCTACCCTCTTGAACTTCTCGAGCTAGAGGGCATTAGGTTTGAGTTGGAAAGAATGATCGGATGCATACCATTTTTGCGAGACCGCGTGCCGTGACGATCCACCGCGCATGAATGAGACCATATAATAAGCGTGCTTGAACATCTAGTGCGCCTCGAAGCTCATCCTGGATGTCATCATCTGTAGGATAGGGTAAGCTGCATAAATTTTGCACATGATTGCGCTAACCAAGGTTATCCGTGATAAGATCAAGGGCTTGGGTATAATTGGACACTTCATTGTTGAGGCCCGTCAGATTGAACCTGTCCAGGATATAATCCTCCTCGACTTCACAAAAGTATTCGTTGCCTTTTGAAGAGAGAAACCAGGATATCCACTACCGCACGTCGTCGTCAGATATTGTCGGGTGGCATATTGGAGTGTCTCACCGAGCTAGACAATCGTGTGAGCATTGTCCAGAAGAGCAAGCAAGGAACTTACTTGGAATAATCGGAATCAGAGCCCGTAGAGGCATCGTCCACTGCGCGACCGAGCATCGGATTAGTTCTGTGTGGAAATTTGTCGTTTTCTAACTGACTTGTGACGGTCAACTAACAAGTCTTGGATACTGCAGTTAGCAGTTGGGCGGAACACCCAAACGGAAGTGGCGGTGCAGGGGGAGTGGCTGATAGCTACATACAGAAAAGGAAAAATGTTCACAGTCGGTTTCCGAGCCAAAACACCTTTGACACAACTTGTCTGAAATCCTCACATGCTGGACGCTGTCGTTCTGGACATGCCAACAGACCTTCGTTCCACCAACCCTCGCGTTTCTCCCTTCGAACTACAAGAAAATATTGGAGACAAGAAAAACCACCGAGGAATCACTGCATTGACAATTGACACTGCCGATACGAGAAAAACTCAACAGAATGATACGCCACGACCGCCGCCATTGTGGAGAACTCTCGAATTTTTCTTTTATTACTTGGTAGCCGCGGTGGTCATCCCCTTCATGATATGGATACCGATCAACCTGAGTTCACGTGCGTCACAAGCGTGCTGTCATCCAATGTTTGTTCTGATCTGTAAATCACCTGCAGCAACGCACGCAAACTATCCAGTCTTTCAATACAAATTTAGCCCCGGGTGGCTATTTGGTCGTCGAATTGTAAGCCCATCCATCCAGATACGTTTTTAATGCGTGATACAATGCACGTCCAGGACAACAGTGATGCGCAATATCGCTCCTTTCGAAACAACGTGCCTGCGTTAGCCTTTCTGGTTCTCGTATACATCGCACTGAAATCCATGTATACTCGCGTCGCAACTCGCTCAATATCAGGGGTGCCAACCGACAACACATTTCTCGTTCCTTTTACTAATTTGTTCGCTATATTATACCTCGTCGGACTGCACGGAACAAGTACTTTAAAGATACTTCTTATTTTGACTGCCAATTACTACATCGGAAAATCATTCGCTGGATCACGGGCCGGTCCAACCATCACTTGGATCTTCAACTTTCTCATTCTATTTGCGAACGAGTGGAACGAAGGATACCTATTTTCGAGCCTTCACCCTGATTTATCACCGTTGGTACGCAGCCATTTCGAATCATTTTCATTCATTCCATAATCTTTCGTATCGTCAGGACGCATTTAGAGGAATTTACCCCCGCTGGCAAATTAGCTTCAACATCACAACGCTGAGGTTGGTGTCATTCAACATGGATTATTACTGGGCATGCACATTGCCTTACCCACCGGTGGTCCGTGATATTTTATTGATCTGCGTAAAATCTAAGTCATCTGCTATAGCCAGAGACACCACTGACCGAAAAGCAACGATGCACCTTTCCTCATCCGCTTGAGTACTATACTTATGCAAACTATCTCGCCTATGTGCTCTTCCCCCCGCTATACATTGCCGGTCCGATTCTGACATTCAACAATTTCATGTGGCAGGTCCTCTTTTTCTCCTCCTGTGGTACATGGTTGATTTAATTGAAGGAATTTTAGCTGCGTCGACCGGTTGATATTCGGCCAAGAATGTTCTTAGGCTACCTGATGCGGTTCCTCATCACCCTCCTGACGATGGAATTCATTCTCCACTATATGTACCTGGTCGCGATCAAGGATACGAAAGCTTGGCAGGGTGGTACACCCTTGGAACTAAGCATGATCGGTTTTTGGAACCTTATTATTGTTTGGCTAAAAGTGGGTCCTTGGAACAGTTACATTGCCTACGTTAACTTCTTATTGGTTCAGCTTCTTCTTCCATGGCGATTCTTTCGACTCTGGTCCCTAGCAAGTGGGATCGATCCGCCGGAGAACATGGTTCGATGTATGGCAAACAACTATTCTACGCTTGGTTTCTGGCGAAGCTGGCACCGTTCGTACAATCTATGGATAGTGCGGTAATAAGATCCCCAATCACGAGTCGCATTCACTAACGATTAGCAGATACATTTACATTCCGCTTGGGGGTACCAAGAACATGGCTATGACCACAGCCCTCATATTCACTTTCGTGGCCTTGTGGCATGATCTATCGTTTCGCTTACTTGCATGGGGATGGCTCGTCAGCGCGTTTATTCTCCCGGAGGTGTTGGCGGCCAAGCTACTCCCCCAGTCCAGGGTTTGTCTCCATTTTCTGACGGGACCAGTTTATCAACACCGCTTATTTTTCATGCGATCAGTACGGTCGGTATGCATGGTATCGGCACGTCTGTGCCTGTGGAGGCGTTATCAATGTCCTTACAATGATCACTGCTAACCTTGTTGGCTTTGTCATTGGGACGGACGGAATCTTGTACATGGCCAACCAAATCGCGGGAAGTTTACAAGGTAATGTCACGGAGCGCCATGCTCCCTCTGTGTGATTTCGTCTCACACTTTGTTTTAAAAAAGGCCTTCGGTTCTTGATCGGCGCGTGCGGTTGTCTGTTCGTGGGAGTACAGTTGATGTTTGAGTATCGGTACGTCTTTTCGCGTTGTTTCCTTGTGGTGGGTCAGTGTCTAACATGCCTGATGATAGGGAGGAAGAAATGCGGCGAGGAATCTTCCGGAGGTGTTGACTACAGGGTGTGGGTCGTATTTTTGATGGGGTCGCAGGCCGTTCCTGGATGGACATGTACAGTGCAAACACAGCCCGTCGTCACACCGATGCCGCTGTAATGCAGATTTCCTCAAATACTACATTGTGCAACTTCCATGCATCAAGACCCATAAAAACGATCCATTTCAGTGGTTCGGAAAGGCTACGGGTGGTCCCATCATCATCACGAATCTGACGCACCGACAGCTTGATCACTCGAGTACCTGCTCAAGTCGGAGGTGTTTCTAACCGACGGAGACCAGCAGTTTCGAACAAGGTTTGCGAATGATGTCAATCTACAGGGACATCACTGGAGTACTCCGATTGCCGAAAAGGAAAGTACAAGACGATAACAAGTACGCGTGGTAGGACAACCCACTCCCACAGACACGTCGCCTAGTAGGCGTGCTTGGAAATCTATACGACTTTCGCCGCTTAATGTGAGGTCTGAAGTGTCTAGGTTAAGTAATGGCGAATGGGATGTTACAGTTTACGTGTTGTACAGTCTGTATATATGCGTGTGAGCGCACGATATATAACAAGAACGAAAGATGTAAGCAGATAAGCGGTGGTGGTAATGTCAAGAAGCGAGTGGTGGTGAGAACAAGGTGGGACTCAAAAAAAAAAAATTCAATGCAGATGTCATTCGCGGTACAGGATCGAGATCATGAAAAAGGAAACCTGCAAAACAATAAGCATAAGGTCAGATCGTACATCGATCAGACGTTGTTACTCGATGCGAGCATCGGGAACCGCGAGTTCATCCGCTCCTCCAGGTCCCTGGTCCGGTCGTTGGCTCGCTCTCGGAGAATACCCCACTTGATCCACCAGTCATCCGCCTGATCTTCGGGATCGTATCCGAATGACGCCCTGACTTGTTCCCACTGGTCAAACGGTTGTCCGCCTGAGAGCAGGGTTCGTCCTTTGGCTACCAGTTTACGTAGCATATTGTCGCGCCGCTCTTGTTGCGGACCATGAGGCATCATCTGAAAAAACAGATTCCCTTGTTCACACTTGACGACGCTCGCACAACGACCTTCACGGAGCTCTTGGAGCGCGTACAAGAACGTTGGTATTTGGTCCTCAGATCTTAGATGAGAAAAAAGTTTTGCCAGGACTGCCGAGTCTTCCACGGCAAGTGCGCCTCCTTGGATTGATCCGGCCTACTCGTGGTGATCAGATACTATCGCCTATCACATCTGTTGGCACGGACCGGTAGTGGGTGCGCGGCATCTCCAATAATCAGTACTCGGCCACTAGGATGGACCCAGTTTTCTAATGGAGGTATAATCTTCACATGAACGCGTGCAGGAGATTTTGCAAGTGTTGCTAATTTAAGCAACCTGAACGGACGTTAGATAACGGCGATTGAGCTGTTGTTGCGCTTACTTTACCTTGGCTCACAATGACCTAATTGTTTTCGCATTTCCTTGGGACTGACTTCAGCTGTGCAACGTTCATCTTCACGATAGTCATATCGCGACGGTTGGACCCAGATGTGGAGAGCGAACTCGGCCTTACCCCCCTGCAAAAGCTCTGAGCGGTCTGGCGTCGGGGTTGGTATACGGGCCCAAAGTACTTACCAGGTGGAATCCAGTCACACCAGCATTGTGTCCAAGCCATACAAACGATTTCTAAAATGGGATCAGCGTCAAAGGTGACTCAGTGAATGTCTTCCAACCAACATATTTTGAGATACACAGATCTGCAAGAGCAGGATCTCGTTGCATCAACTCCACAGGAATGGTTGTACTTTTTCTTCGATGTAAGCGTCGTAGGGGTGTTTATGGGAGAAACGCACTTGTAGAACAGGCAATGGGGGGACGCGTCTCCAAACACATTCTTCCCAGTGACGGCTTGTGACATCAAACCGGAGTAACCGTCAGCACCGACTAGGACATCGGCCCGTAGCTTCGCTCCACTGGATAGCGTCACTTGACAAGCGTTACAATCTACTGATACCACCTTGACACCGCTGTGAATCTTTGCACCAGCTTCGATCGCAGCGTCGTACAGTAACTGGCGCAGGTCACCATGCTACGGCATGGCATGAGCAGGGACATTATGTGGTAATGACACTCGATCAAAAACTCACATGACAGAGTAGAAACGCTCCACCAGTCTCTGTGAATATATCTTCATCCCAAACGTGCGTCCCTAGCACTTCCCCTGTTTCGTCTATGGCCCTGGTAAGATCCCAGATTACGCACGCCAAACAAACCCACACTTGTCCATCTCAAATGAACGGGACTCGACAGATATAGCATCCAGAGCATCCTTCAATCCCCACTTGTATAGGATTTTCACAACGTTGGGAGGTAATCGAATGCCTCCGTGTGACATCTGTAGGTTAATCAGGAAAACGCACAAAACACTGAGCTGCCCGACACGCACTTTTGAACTCTCCGAGTATGTGAACTGTTCTAGAACGACCACTCTGTGTCCTACTCGCCTCAAGGCCAGTGCGCAGGACACACCAGCGAGACCACCACCGACTACAAGAAAATCGATCGCCAACTCGGCAGATTCATGAATAGGATGAGACTGAACCTGCAATCAGCACACAGTCTGGAATGAGGAATGCTAGCGCGCACTGTGTACTTGAACATTGAAAACTGCAATGGGAGGGACTTACAACTGATGGCGGTCAAGGACCGCCCATTTAAGTGCGAGCGCTGGCACGGCTAAGCTCTGTCGGCTCCCATAATGAGGAAGGCTTCAAAAAAGGAGGAACCTTATTTTGCTCCGAACGGTGTAGTAAGTATGTGTGGGTGCGAAACGACACGGCGACTTTGAAAAAAGCATCCGACACGGATTACGAACTTGATGCCCCATAAAATCATATCTGTCCCGATTCGACCTGCATTATACAGTAGTAACCAATCCTACATTATTCTTCCTCGACATCCCATCTGGGTAGTTGGGTGACTAGAGCAACCGCAGGTTAACGAGCATCTCACGGGCTGCAGCCTGGCCACAGCTCGTGGTGTCTGGGTTAGTGCCAGGCCCAGATCCAGCAGGATGCGGACGTCCACTCTCAAGGTACTGCGAAATTTTTCAATCGAAGTCATTGCCAAGAGTTGGGTAAATCATATACATCGGCCATTTTGGAAGAACCTGATTGCGACGACCCTCGGTACATGATAGTCCTCTTCTCTCGAAGTACTGCCAGTGGATGCCCGCCTTCTTGCCTAGACCATGCTGGGCGCAATTCAATCAGGGTCAGCGGCTTCAACCTTAACCGATCGGCCCGAATTGCCAAGAAGAACTTCTTGTGGAATCGAGTTGCCTGCAATATTGACCGAGACAACAACATCCTTCTACCCGTAGTTCCTCTGGTTTTGGTCCTCTGATTCTCTGAGCATAGCTGCTCATCAGCACTTCTCACACTTTCCGGTCCAAGCTCACCGATTTCCCTTTCGTCTGGGCAGCGATGGGACATCTCAACAAGGTGATCGGTTTTTGACCTGGTGGGTGTCGAAATTTGACGACTACTGTCATGTGGCTCGGGCGCAACGCTTTTTCTGTTTTCTCCGTATGGTAAGTATGGAATTCCTGCTGTCTGTTCGAGTTGCATCGACCCTGTAATCGATAGTCAAATTTTTGCTCGACTCGTTTCCACGATGGGATCGGGCAGTCAAGCGGCAGCTCTTCAACTCTCGCTCCCGCTGTGACGCCGTTTTTCGTTGTCCTCCCTACCACGATCAGTACATATCTTCATGGTTTGGCGGATCCAGGTCACGTTTCGTGGCACACCCCTACGGAATCATTATGCAGGGATGTTCTGAAGTTTGGATGCCTGGTCGTTGGCTCATCTCGGCGATAGCCGTGTGGCCGCTTTTCCCGCGACACTGGAAGGAGTCCGGAATAGAGCTCAACAGTGATTGGTGTTGACTCGCGTAAAGGATTCTGGCAGGGATGGTGTACAGTATATATCCGATGATCACCCATACACCACTCAGCTGTCCTCAGGCTGACGGGCCTTATTTTCATACTGCGACAGTCCCGCATTAGTTACGACGTCGATTATGCTGGCCAGGCGTCTTCTTGGAGATAATATTCCTTGTTCTCATCGCATATTTGACACACCCACAGCTGTTTGTCCGGCCCAAAGCACTCGACAATGGAAGTTAATAACTTTCGAACTCGTTTTGACACCCTCGTCAAGCTCTTCGTGTGTTCGTAAGTGATGTTTCGTTCGTTAACATTCACTAACACTGTCGATCAGTATTGGCTCTGACAGCCCGCAAGAAAACAGACGGGGCGTACTTCGAGGACTGGCAAACCAAGAGCCTATTTTCGGTTTCTGACCACTTCTGGCTGAATTAGCTG
Source organism: Boletus insuetus (assembly GCA_038093095.1). Taxonomy (NCBI): domain Eukaryota; kingdom Fungi; phylum Basidiomycota; class Agaricomycetes; order Boletales; family Boletaceae; genus Boletus; species Boletus insuetus. The sequence continues at coordinate 12,346 of JBBPRQ010000179.1, forward strand.
GCTCGAGTTCTTGAATAACGTGAGAGGCACCTGTCTGAGTCTGAGCAAGTCCATCCAGAATCAGGTACTTCACTTACATATAAGCCTGATGTTCGCCCTCTAAATCCCGTAGCCAGTAAAGATCATACTTTCCACTCTTTGGAATCATGTAGTACGTACCTCCAATCAGTAACCGTCTCGTCCAACCTACCCATAATACAGCACGGGGTAACCGGACATATTGACATTATGTACCGTGAGCAATGCGAACGTCGCCTCCACCTATTCCTATTGCTCACAATCCAATGTGTCGCTCATGATGGACGGCTCGACAATGACCGTCACGCCTCTCAGTTGGCAAGTCTGCCTGTAAAGAACTAAGTCGAGGTGCAGCGGGGGGAGAGGACATTGTAGGGTGGCTACCGTGCACTGGTTTCCACCTCCTCCGGGACATCCGCGTCGTGTGTTGGAAATATCGGTGTGCAAAACAGTCCTGAATTCCTAGTTCCATTGGTAGGATTGTTTGGGGGAAGCGAGAATGAGTTCCTCCTTGCATTAACCCTTGTCTCACTCAACCTCGGGAATCACATCTAGATGTTGGGTATGCCCGACTCCCACGACAGCTGCTCCCCAACCAAGCCAGAGAGACGACCGGAATCCGCAATTCCATCGCTTCCTCGGACTTGGCACCTGTTCCACTGGCCAGAGAAGGTGCATCGACCGGCGAGAAAAGGTCGGCTCTAGCGTTATCCCTTCGTACGAGTGTGGTGGTGACTAACGTGAATGATGAAAGAACGAATAGAAAACGAACGGACCGCCGTTACGAGACATCGAATCCAACACAACCTAGACTGGTCCAGACCAGATGAGCTCAGGTGGATCCTTGCCGCGTCACCTATGCCATCCGCGAGTTGCCTTGTTCTTTAGGTTACTGTCTTCGAGGTTAAGCATGACAATCAGGGACTCACCTGTGATATGGCCAAGTACCGGATACACCACGCTCATTCTCCCTTACGCAAACAAAAGCATTGCTCCCATCTTGGTCTTGGAGGCGGAACGTCGTCCGCCTCTTCTTGTTCTCCAGGTCGTGTATCCATTGCTATTGCTGGTCACCATCTTTGGTGCGGTAGTTCGCCTGGGATAATATCGTGACGACGCTCGACTGGATCCAAGTTTACGCTCCTCGACCTTCGTAGCGGACCCTCAAGAAAGCATCACTATCAGGGTTTCGGCCTTCCATCCAGTCGAATACCAAGGTACTCAAGGCGCGCCATGAGCTCTTTTCGCAAGTCACTCCCATCAGAATGGATGATTGGCACCCAAAGAATTTTTTATGCGTTTATGGAATGGCATATCCTCGTCGGACTGCGTTTCGTGAGCCCTTGGCAAAGGAACTGGGCGTGCCCGTTCTTCCCGCTCAGTTTTTCTCTGGAGGGGACGAGACACAGGCGCGCGATGGGTTGTCCGCGGGTGCCATTTGAAGGCGGTGGTAAAACACATTTCGGGTAGAATAACAATGCTAGGTAATGGCTGTACGAACTTTTTGAGATCAAACCACTGTCAGAAGTTCACTTCGTGCTTGCCAGTGCAGACGCTCATACCACGAGGCCATGGATGTATGGCATCTCATCATACACGCTGGCACCGCAAGCTGATTCAGCTGAAGTGCAACGCTGTTTTTCCGAGTCGCCGACCTTGAAATGGATCAGTCTCTCTGACTGCTCATCTACTCACACGGCTGCCAGTGCTCCGGTTGGATGTCGGGTGGGATTTCATTTAATTCATAAAATATCATGAAGAATGCACGCCGAAATGCTGTGTGAGTGACAAGGTTCTTGACACGACGCTTGTATTCGCTGAGGCATGGTTTAGATTCAGAGGTATGATTTGGGAAATCATGTACAGCCCCGGATCTGAGACGACCATCATGACAGGAGAATCACGATGCATGAGGACCTCGTGACTTTGGACTCGGCGCAGTAATGCCGCGTTGCAACCGCGCGCTGGCTTGTTTGGGTCTCAACCTCGTACCCTCAACCGCTTCTCCACCCAGCCATCGTAGACTCACTAACTTCACCTATAACGCCATGAGTATACCTCAAAATATCGTGTATGCACATCCATAGTTTCGCTGGCAATGTGCTGAACATAACTCTAGGGCAAAGTCGATCACTATTAAAGGTAAACTTGTTGCGCTAGACGTTTTGTGGCATACAAATTAACTGTCTTTCAGACATCGAACTTCGCACTGAAAAGCGACGCAAAGTACCGGTTGCGAGACAGTTCAACGTCGAATTTTGTGTAGGCAATATCGTGCGATCGACGGGTAACGCAAAGGAGGCAAAGAATCGCACCCGTTGGGAAGATGATTCTTTGTATTTGTGGGTACATGTCCTTTGTTATCCGTCAGAGGACTGAATGTTGTCAGTGACGGGGATGATCGTTCTGTTCTCCTCGTACATGTTTACCGGAAGCACTATATTGGAAAGCCCGAACTAGTCGGCAGTTTCTCTGATTCCATCGGCGAGGTTTTGGGGAAATTGAAGGATGGAGGTACGAAGACATTGTGTGTGACATGTTCTATTGACGCGATCCCTCCGATTTAAAGCACTTGAAGCGACTCTGCGCAAGGATATCCCTGATGGGCCACCTCTTTCGAGCATTGCGATCAAGTTCACCTTGACTGCTGAGCCACGCCAGGGGGTTAATGCAGACGAGCGTCAAGCTACGAATGCCGTCGCTATCGCGAGGGAAACGATCAGCGCACATGGCTCGCCCGCAGTCGTCGACAATCTGGGGTCTGTGGTCAACGTCGGCACCAATATCGTAGCTCAGATACAGACGTACGAGACTAAGTTAGACGTTCTGTTGCGGAGGATGAAGGTGTTCAACGATATTGTGGACGGCCTCGCAGAGGTTTCTGATGTCCAGTCTCTTGACCCTCCACGGTCTGATTCTCCCACAGATTCATCCGTATGCGTCACTGGCTTGGTCCGTTATATCGGCTGCGGGCAAGGTCTGTATTTTGCTCGGTGTCAACGCTATCACTGATCGCTAGCCACGTCTCACGTTTCATACAGGTGCTTGTAGACCAGAAGAACCGTGACGACCGGATCATTCGCTTAGCAGGCACGATGAGCGACGTCTTCACTTTTGTCGAAGATGCCGAGCCCTTGAAGAGGATCGAGGCGCACATGAAGACCATCACGCTTTTGATCCAGCAGGTGACGGAGTGTGGGTACTTCATCAATGAATACTTCAAGCCGAACTTTTGTAAGTCATCGTCGGTCACACATCGATCGCCGCTGATTTCCATATGCTAGGGATTCGGACTGCAAAATACAAGATTTCTGACGTCGATTCCAGGATCGCGGATTACGAGAGCAAGTTGCAGGAACTCAAGACTGCATTTTTGGGAGGAGTTGCAATCCAGACAGGGATCACTGTCGTTCGCATGATGAATGTGGTAGAGCACGTCGGTAGGTCAAACATCTTGAGCCTGCGGTCAGATGTTCATAGACTCGGAGTACAGCGGAAGCCGTGGACCTGAACGACATGCCGTATGCATTCGGGGCTAGGTACGCACAAGAGAAGGGATGCCTGGCAGGGACGCGCGAGTCCTTGCTGGGCGAGGTTTGCGACATACTCAGTAATGTCAGCGAAGGTGCCCCGCAAGTGTGCCTTCTCACCGGAGTCGCTGGATCGGGCAAGTCTGCAGTGGCTCACTCGATTGCTCGGCTATACGATGGTCAAAAGCGGTTGGGGTCGTCATACTGTTTCGCCAGTAGCGATGTCGCGAGCCGCAACCCAAAAAATCTCTTCAGCACTATTGCACGTGACCTCTCGGACCACGATCCGCAGTACAAGTCCGCCCTTTGGGAAGTCGTGAAGGACAATCGAGCGCTTCGCACATCGACGTCGCCATTCGAGCAACTAGAGAAGCTCATCATCGAACCTAGTCAGCACCTCCATACTATCGGTCCACTCGTCATCGTCATCGACGCTGTGGACGAAAGCGGCGATAGACCCGGTCGCCACCAGCTCCTACAAGCACTTTCTAAGCAAATCGCCGACAACATTCCCACCAATCTTCGTTTCCTTATTACTGCTCGCCCGGAAAGCGACATCCTTGCCGCACTTCCGTCTAGCCCACAGATCATCCGTAAACAAATGAGCGACGTCTCAGAGGACATCGTTGACGGAGATATCCATAAATTTATCCGTCATTCCCTTCACAAGTATACCGAACTCGGATCTTCTTGGCCTAACGAGGAGTGGTGCCGACTTCTCGTCCGTCATTCCCAACACCTCTTCCAGTGGGCGTCCACGGCGTGCGGCTTCATTCAAGGAACTGGTACAATTGGACTCGACCCGTGCCAGCGGCTCGAGATACTCCTGCAGACCGATAACAGTGATGGTGTCTACCCGCTGGATGAGCTATACCGGACCATACTACAGCAACTATTTACATTGAAAACTGCACAGCGCCAGTTTCGAGATGTGATGGCTGTCGTGCTTGCGCTGAACGAGCCACTACCTTTCTCTTCACTTTCGACACTCTTTGGCGGATACCTGAAGATCCAAGCCATCATCCCAGTCCTAGCATCATTGCTGGATGGCGTTCTTGATGAGCGGAAGCCCATCCGACCACTTCACACCTCATTTCGCGACTTTTTACTGGATGAAGCTCGCAGCTTTGCCTTCCACGTGGATACCCTACCTGAAGATTCACTCTCCCTTGGGCATGCATTGCTGTCTTGCATGCGAAATATACTTAGGTTCAACATCTGTGACCTCAAGGACTCTCGACTCCACAATAGTGCAATCCCCGACCTGCCGGTTCGGGTGAACAAGGCCATCCCTCCCCACCTATCATACTCATGCCGACATTGGATGCACCATCTGCAACATGCAGAATGTGGTCCAGCCTTGTTGATTGAGGTGACTACCTTCTTCAAGGACTTTTTCCCCTACTGGCTTGAAGCCATCAGCCTTCTCTCCCTTTCCTCTCCACTGTCATCAATTCTATCTGCCATAGAGACTTGTATCATCTTGAAAGATTGGGCCAAGGTAAGGTCAACCATAATGCTAAGGAGTAAGTACTGAGCAAGTTGTTACTAGGGCCAAGAGATTGCCAGTCTAGCATCAGAGGCATTCCAATTCATCCAAGTGTTTGCTCCTGTCCTCAGAGAATCCACCCCCCACCTGTACCTATCAGCCATGCCCCAGACCCCCACCAACTCACCACTGTGCAAACTGTGGGTTGAACACCTTCAAAAGCATATCTCAGCCACCTCAGGTCATCCAGCCACCTGGCCATCAGAGGTGCATAACTTGCAAGGGCATACAGACCCTGTCAGATCTGTTGCCTACTCAGGTGATGGCAGGCACATTGTCTCTGGGTCTCAGGATAAGACCATCAGGATTTGGAATGCCACCACTGGTCAATGTGTGGCAGGTCCATTTGAGGGGCACACAGGTGGTGTCACCTCTATTGCCTACTCATCTGATGGCAGGCATGTTGTCTCTGGCTCTTATGACAAGACCATCATGGTTTGGAATGCTATTACTGGTCAATGTGTGGCAGGTCCATTTGAGGGACATAGAGATGGTGTCAGTTCTATTGCCTACTCACCTGATGGGAGGCATATTGCCTCTGGCTCTTATGACAATACTGTCAGGGTTTGGAATGCCACCACTGGTCAATGTGTGGCAGGTCCATTTGAGGGGCATACAGATGGTGTCTTCTCTGTTGCCTACTCACCTGATGGGAGGCACATTGCCTCTGGCTCTTATGACAATACCATCAGGGTTTTGGATGCTACCACTGGTCAATGTGTGGCAGGTCCATTTGAGGGGCATACAGATTTTGTCACATCTGTTGTCTACTCACCTGATGTCAGCTGCATTGTCTCTGGCTCTTATGACAATACCATCAGGGTTTGGAATGCCACCACTGGTCAATGTATGATAGGTCCACTTGAGGGGCATACACATGGTGTCAGCTGTGTTGTCTACTCACCTGATGGCAGGCATGTTGTCTCTGGCTCTTATGATCAGACCATCAGGGTTTGGAGTGCCACCACTGGTCAGTGTGTAGCAAGTCCATTTGAGGGGCATGAATCTAGTGTCACATCTCTTTCCTTCTCACCTGATGGCAGGCATGTTGTCTCTGGCTCTGATGACAAGACTGCTAGGGTTTGGAAAGCCAGTACTGGTCAATGTGTGGCAGGTCCATTTGAGCACACAGATTTTGTCACATCTGTTGCCTACTCACCTGATGGGAAGTACATTGTCTCTGGCTCTTGGGACAAAACCATCAGGGTTTGGAATGCCATCACTGGTCAATGTGTGGTGGATCCATTCAAGGGGCATACAGATCCTGTCACATCTGTTGCCTACTCACCTGATGGGAAGCACGTAGTCTCTGGATCTAATGACAATGCCATCAGGATTTGGAATGCTGCCACTGGTCAATGTGTGGCAGGGCCATTTGAGGGACATACAAGATCTGTAGACTTTGTTTCCTACTCACCTGATGGTGGCCTTATTGTCTCTGGATCTCTGGATCATTCTATTAAAGTGTGGAGGACAGAAGCATTGTTTTCCTTTGGTAATCTACTTATAAACCCTGGCAGTGGCTGGATTCAGTCTTCTGATGATTCTTACTTTGGCTGGGTTGTTCCTTGGTCCAGGCCTGCCTGCTATCTCCCAGTTCATTCTCTAGTTTTATCTTCTAACAATGTTTTCCATCTTGATGTTGATCTTTCTTTGTTTGGAGAGTCCTGGACATCTTGTTGGAAATGATTTCCATGGTTTTATTTATATTCTTGCTACTTGTTACTATTTCACTTGACACATCTCATTCTTGTATTTTCAAGAATCCATATGATAATTTATGTGTTGTGGACTACTGTGGTTTTTGTGTTGATCAACAAGTTGAAACTCTATCTTGTAGTGTTGATGAATACCCATCCTCATAGACTACTTTGGAGTAGTTACATGTATCCAGGCAGGTTAACATTGAGGCAAACACAGTGTAACACTGAGAAGTGTTTTCATTCCTTGTACAATCTTCCTGCCTGACTGCAGACACACATTGGTATAGTGAAAATGAACACATTGTACCAGTAGGCTGGATTACTATTACTTTCAATGCAATGTGATCCTACTAGCACCTTCACTTCTCCCCTGTAGATGCTCAAAATCTGTCTTGTTCAGCCTTGAGTGATACCTGCACAGCCTCCACTCATGCATCTCCTTTGGGAACACCAACATGTCCACTACTTGTCATCTTCCCTTCCTTGCATGGTAGTTGCATTGGCAGAATATGAAGGTCATCCTCGTCCAAACAGCAAAATCAGCACCTTCATGAGATCCATATGTGTAACTGGTGGTGCAAAGCTTGAGGGAAGCCAGACATGTGTACCAAGCTCGAACAGATGTCCAAACCCACAGAATGGCCAATCAGAGAAGTCAGGAGCACAGGGCTCACCACTGAGATGACAGGGTTGCACATGACTGTCATGCTCAACATGTCTGGGTAATGCCTGATGACCATCAAGCTCATTGGTGAGTTTCTTGGATCAGTTAGTGAGAAAAGACTCAAAGTTATAGTGGCAGTGAGGAAGTCCACACCAGTGTGGCTTCTACCTGGGACAAATTGTTATTGGTTTAGACAACCCGAGATTAATGAGCTCCTCAACCACCAAAATACACTTCACAACATCAACTGTCCCACAGTGCCCAAGAAATTTCATTCAGCAATGATATAGTGACTGCAAGTTCAAGTCAACCATATGCCCTATTGAGGATAATAGACAAAACCACTCAATTCAGCCTTTGAGAAACACAAGCAAGAACACTGGGCATGAGGGATGTAACACCAGATGCATGTGGTCTCCTATGTGGAATTGTGAGGCAGACAGGTTTGGATCCTTGCACCAACTCTTTCAATCAAATGACAATGGTTTCAACGAGATACCTCCCTGGAATGGGTATGACCTGAGTGCATCGAGCCAGTCAGACCAATGGCTTCTTGGACTGCAAGCATTCTGGTCAGAATTGAGTGTTGTTTCTTCGAATCATGTGGTACACACATTCTGGAGAAACTATTGTTTGTCAAGAAACTGGACAATCAGACTGACAAGGGTATTTGTGCTTGGAGTGTACATGCTTGTGGTTAAAGTTGGATGTTGGCTTTGGCTTTGACATGAACATCATCAAGTGAGCAAGCATATTGGTTGTGATGGGAGGGATGGGAGGCTCACAGCTCGAGCATGACTGGCCTCTCTGAAGGCTTGGATGAATTGCGTGAAGCAGCACAAAGATAGTTCTAGTGAGGGTCAAATCACAAGGAGTGTTCAGCATGAATTCCACGAGAACGTCAACGAGAGGCCAGACATATGGAAAAATCCTCGTAGGCAAGACCTTCGTATATTTCAGATACTCATCCCTGACAGCATCATCATTCTGAATCAGATTCTCCTGCAATTTCCACCATAATAGTCAGTCTACCTGCAAACCGGAGATAAAACGAAGAAACGTGTCTCGATCGGTATTTTGATTGCGAACGCAGCTGCAATACTAATACCAAGGGCTACGAGGGGAATGTATGACCAGAACATGATAGCCCACAACACCTCCTGTAAGAGGACTGAGCTATGTCACGTACATGGCGTGTCAAACAATGCTGGTTCTGCATCCCAGAACAACTCGCCTATATCCCGGATGTCGGACCCGTGCATACGGGCCAGTCTTGACGACCCCAGACTTCTCGCGATGCTAGTACCAAGGTCAAAGATGACAGAAATAATGGATACACCCGACACAACCCCGATGGCATGCTACTGGTCCCCTAAATGTTGAAATGCACTGTCCGTAAGGTTCCTGAGGGCAAAGTCGGCAGCGCAAGCCACCACCATCTCACTCGAAAAGGCATATCGTGCCATCCACTCTGGCTGCTGGAACCGATTGAGCGTCAATGCACTCACATACACCAGGGGCGGAATGAAGATAGCAACCCCAGGAATCGGGTTCATGCTGATCCGTCCCAAGAGTGTGGATGGCATGGATTCTGGTCGAACACGTCCGCCCTTGTACTTGACGGCGATTCTGTCAAAGGTGTATCGGACATAGTCTGCAGTGCTGAAAACGGCGAGCACTTCGGGCTGGGAGGGAGAAAGAGGGAGCTCGAGCCCAGCAATGTACATGATGCTCGAGAGGCGTCGATGAGCAATGATCGGGTTCCGGAAGAATGGAAAGCGTGATATGTAGAGTCTGATGGGTGTGTGGAGTTTATAGCTTTTCGAATCGTGTCCGGTGCGGTACTCACCGGTGACGAAGGTTCGACAAAGACATCAAAGGATCAAGTCGACCACGCGAACGTTCGGCTAGACATGGCTGCAACTCAATATCCATGATGGTCCTTTGTGTGCGAGAACAGTCACCGACAGAGATGTACTTGTTGTGTAGCCCCACAGCGAGTGGGTCATCGGAGACGGCGAGCATGACTGTATGACCATCGTGAATCATGAATTTAAAGAGACCGATGGAGAAGAGTCGAAAAAAGAACAGAACTCAACATACACATTCCCACATAAGCAGACTGACTCCATTGTTGGCTACCATCCTTATGCAGGGACATGTGTCCCACGAAGCTGGGCCTCGTTGTGGATGTGGGTGACCGGTGTCGGTTTTTTGCGTTATGATACCGCCGGTGAGAGTCCTTCGCGATCGGGACCTCACAGAGCCAAAGCCGGGACGAGTCTCGGAGCGGCGGTCCGACTCCGAGTCTCATAACTTGGCGGGAGAGGCAAGCAGCAATGAAGTGCAGTCGTGCTAAGTGTGGAAATCGCAAGTAGGGATAGTGGTAGTAAAGAGCTGAGCGTGGAGCTGCGTCGGACTGAGATTCTTCTTGAAAGGACGTAGTACAAAGTTTCAAGTATTCTACTCGCGGCTAACATTAGCAATGTTTAGGAGTGTGGCAGCACTGCGATATTCATTACGGTGACCGGGACCCACGCATCCTTCCATCAGAGAGCCCCAGAATGAGGGGAGGAACGTACGACGATGTAGACTCGGTCTACCAGACATATGGGATAATTCTTCCAGGAACTTCTTTCGTATATTTCCGATATTCATCCCTGACGGCATCGTCTTTCTGAATCAGACTCTCCTGCGATTTACATCACAATGATCGCTCAGCATGCAAGCCGGAGATAAAATAAAGCCACATGCCTCGATCGGCATCTTGATTGCGAGCGCAGCTGCTGTGATACCAAGTGCTACGAGGGGTATGTATGACCAGAACATGATACACCACAACGTCTTCTGTAAGAGGACCGAGCTATTTCATGCACATGCCGTGTCAGATAATGTTTCAAGCATCCAAGAAACAACTTACCTATATATCGGGTGACGAACCCACGCATACGGTCCGGTCTTGACAACCCTAGACTTTTCGTGACGCTAGTGCCAAGGGTCAAGACGACTGAGATGACAGAATACTTCCAATACATACCCCAATGGCATGCCACTGGTCCCCTAAATGTTCGAGCGTACTATCCAAAAAGCTCCTGAGAGCAAAGCTGGCAGCACAGGCCACCACCCTCAACGCATTCCTTTGCGTGGAGTCTATCATCTCTGTCGAAAAAGCGAATCGTGCCATCCACTCTGGCTGCTGGAACCGATTGAGCGTCAGTGCACCCACATGCACCAGGGGGGGAATGAAAATGGCAATATCTTGGATCGGGGTGATGATTCGTCCCAAGAATGTGGATGGCAAGGATTCTGGGCGAATGCGTCCGCCTCTGGACTCGGAAATGACAGCCAGTTGTTTTATTCTGGTGAGAGTGTGCCGGATGTAGTCCGCAGTGCTGAGAACGACGAGCACTTCAGGCCATTGGGAGGGAGAAAGAGGAAGGTTGAGACCAGCGATGTACATGATGTTCGAGTGGTGCCGATGAGCAACGAACAGGACTGTATACTTATAGCCTATCAAGCTGAGTCTGGCCCGCCGGGGTGCCGTATAGTTGATGAGGTCTGACTAAGATTACACAGCCGGGTGAGCGCCCAGCTTTTCAATGGAGAATGTTGCGATTCGCAGTAACGCGGCGAATAAATAACGTACAATGGCACGACTGCGTGACCTCTTTCCTTAACCTTCCGTCGATCGTACTGACATGCTGTATTTTCGTCCCATTCAGGTCGACGTGCCGCCAGCACCTCCACCGTAGCAAGGCCTCCTGAGCAACACTCATCCTTAATAGAGGAGTTATCCAAATGTGTCTGACAGTGGTCAGCTCAAGACCATCTGCTCTGGAACAGATGTTATTATCAGACATATCCAATAGTTGAGTGCAAGGCACTTACTTTTGCTTTTTGGTTAGGCAATGCCTAGATGGCTGAGCACGAGATCGACAAATCCAAATCTTGGACCCAGTGATTTGAACATGAATGTTATCAAGATACAAATGCATATATCCTTACGAGTAACCCGTGTCTGCTCTCCTAAAGATTTAAGATCGTAACCCCTTGCCACGTTTTGTCCGTCGCACCCTCTCCACCTCCGGGTTCCTAGCGCGAACGGCACCGGTAACCCCAGGGATTATGCCGACCTCTTGCTCGTCCCCGCCCAGCATCCTCAACAGCCGTCGTTTCTCTTCTGCCTGTCCCGGGTCTTCGTACGTCACGCGTAGACTTTCCTCTGTCGAGCGCATCCCATCCATGCCGAATCCATCTAGCAAGCTCATGTTGATTTCGAGGTCTGGCGGTGGGACTGGTGGACGTGCGATGGGGGGACGTTGAGGAGAGATGACGTTCTCGCGTTGCGAGAGGGGACCTGTACATAGCAGTCATTCAAGACCGTGCATACACACGTATGTCAGACGCGAGAGACAGACGAGACGTACGTTAGATGGCCCACCCAACCTCACTCTTTTCCCCTTCTTCGCCACACGCACGCCTGTTCCGCCTGCATCACGTATTGCTTCGTCGCGGTCGTCTTCCACAATGGACCGCTTCCCGAGGAGCGACGTTAGGCTCTCGTGGAGCGCTTTCGTGATGGCATCCGTGTCTGGAAGATGCGCGGGCGACGAAGGGGCGAACGCGTTGGGGATGGAGCTCGAGGGGAGAAGTTTGATCGGCGAGGGCGAGGCTGATGATGGTATTCGGGCTTGGGCTGGTGTCGAAGCCTGTGTTTGGGTTGGCGTTGGAGCATGAGTGTGTGACTGAACTTGGGCTTGGACTTGGGTTTGGCGTGGGTATCGTCAATCAATCGAGTGGGTTCGCCTGCGACGGGAGGGGTGGGTTCGAAGAGAAGTAGGTCGGCCTCGACGGGGGGTGGAGAACTACTTAGTGGAGGCGCGGCGGGTAGAGAGGACGTCGTGGGATTGCTCCCATTGGCCTCTGCTTCCTCTGGAGGATCCGAGTCGTGCGTCAGAAATTTTGGTTTGTCAAACAATCCATTACATCTTGACTCCTCTAACGTCTTGTCGCAATGGCGTCGTGCGTTGGATTCCCAGTTCCGAGGGGACGTGTCTTGGAGGAGGGCTGTGTTCTTGACAAACATGGGTTGGTAGAATCATCTGGGGAAAGGTAGGATAGGTTACAGTATGCACTACATAGAATGAGAACTTTGAGTAGCATTACCATTAATGATATCCATCATGTGGTAGTCCACTTCCTTTTCCTTCCCTTTGCCCTTGTCTCTCTTGACCTCGGGAATTGGATCTAGAAATCTGATCCCGTTGGTGGTTGCTCCCGCATGAGATCCACCAACGAGGTAGTCGTCCACAGGTGGAATGGTCCCCAACTGCCCAATGTGTTCCAACCAGGCCAGAGGAACGACCGGAATCCGCCATTCCACCGCTTTGTCAAACTTGGCACCCGTTCCACCGGGGCAGAGAAGGTGCGTCGACCGGCGAGAAAAGGTCGACTCCAGAGTTATCCCTATACACGCGTCTTGTGGTGACTAACTCGAATGATGGAAGAAAAACGAACGGACCGCCCTTACGAGACGTCCAATCCAACAGAACTCAGACTGATTTAGACCGGACAAGCTGAGGTGGATTGTTTTTACATCTATGTGCGTCTGTGAGTAGTCGAAGATCGTGATCGGCTTGGGCCTACCGGGTACTGACGTCGCGATCTTGAGAGGCGCAAAGGACACATTTTCGTCCGGTTCACATATTTGTTCGTGGGCTGTGCCCGCGGTCGAGTCGGCGTCGAAGGTGGCGATCGCGTAGCTTGTGACTTTGAGGACTTCGGACGAATTTCCCGCCATCGAGTTCGAACCCACGCGGCTTGAGGAGACTTTGCCAGAGTTGAAGGGTCACGGCAGGAACTGGCTTGTTGACCATAGCCATCTCTTCTTCTTCACCGTCGATTTGAAGGTTGCTTATGACGGTGAAGCTACCAGTGGGGACAACAGGTTTCAACCGCTTCAGCGGATCGACATCGTCTACGGATATGGCTGAATTTGGGTGAGTTCCAGGGGCAGAGTCTTGGACAGGAATAGAAGGTATAGGAACTAGTAACAACACAAATTGTTAGAGTTACAGAGGACTAGCACGGGACAAAGTACTCACTCTCGTGCAGAGATTTTCGTTCTGGTCTTGGACGACTCACTTGATACTTCCTTTCATCGAATCTACCTTTTAAAAATGTATCGGAGAAGATCGTATCGAAAGCTAAGACATGACGCACCACCAAATTCGAGACAATCCCAGAACCACTCCTCCCAAACGAGATGTATATGAGCTTCCTTGCGCTTGTTGAACTTTTCAGCGTACTTCATCTTGTTTGTTTCTGTACGCCTGAGCACAGAATGTGGGTGACTCTAACCGGCCGTTCGAGATGTTTGAGGTAGGTTCCTTGATGCACTGTCACGAGTCTGTTTATCTCGGTGCGTCTGTGTATGTCTTCGATGCCCGAGAGGGATAGCACGATACCTGAGAAGATGGGCAGTCGGTAGTCGTATACACTCTGATGAGAGTGTCAGTTCGTGTCAAACAATAGTGAGATTTCGGACTTGTTCCACGTCGACGTCGTCACCACGTAACCATATTGCATGTGCCTCTGTAACTCAATCAAGAGTCATGATAGGTATTTTGCACACTGCGCACATGAGTGGCGACGAATGCTGATAACGAAATGAAACGCACCATGTACTTGGCACCACCATGCGAATGAGCAATGAGATGGGTGACGCGGTCTGTAAAGTCACTGGTAGAGGTAGCACCGAGCTCGAACGCCATCTTGAACAAGGTAGGCTGAATGAATGAACGAGGGTAGGTCATCGTGGCATTGGGTACTTAGTGTGACAGACCTTGTCCATTGTTCCTGTAGCGCATATGATGGTACAGATAAAGCCCTTGAAAGATCTCGGGCAGATCCGCCATGCTCCGGTCGCTTCCCTCCACCAAGGTACCACGTTGGCTCAAAAGCACGCATAGCTATATGTGAGGACCAACCATCTCACATCGTAGCATGCCACACTTTCATATTACCAGCGAATCCACAGACGCTTTTCCCGCATAGCGCTAGGTGGGTAAGATTATCAGTGGCGTTCGGGCATAGCACCAAGGCTGGGCGCTAAGCGCTAAGATTCCGAGCGACTCGAATCTCCCCCCACATTGTTACAGGTAACTGTCAAATTCGTATGCAGCCGTCCAACTTTTTTTCTCTATTTGTGTGTGAGAGTCAAATCTCAGAGCGATTTGATCCCCAGACAATCAACTGAACATCGGATCCATATTACACCACCATCGTTCACTGTACAGTTATACTCTAGTCATGAGCAGCGCGCGCACGACCCTCTGCAGCAGCCTTGCCGCCCGTCTCACGAAGCTCGCCCTTCTCGTGTAACTCGGGGTTATCCGTGTACTTTCCAATCACCTGGCGAGATGTCAGACAGACCAGACGACTCCTGGCCGCGAAAACTACCTTTTGTGTCTTGCCTACAATCTTGTCTCCAATGTTGGCGTGTCCCTCGGGCAGGTTTGGCTGACCGCCGATCGCGACGCCACCTGGAACCCGTCAGCATCACCCAGCTTGGTCAAGAAGTCCTGACCTTCGGGAACGGGGGTGACGCCCAGAGGGCGTTCAGAGTTGAACGCGTTCCTTCCCTGTACCTCTGGAACGCCTTGGTCTTGAGCACGCTGAGGAACCAAGTCGTTGACACGAGACACAGAGTCTGCGGTGGTCATTCCGGGTGCTAGGGGTGGTTGAGACGGGTCGTGGAGTTGCGTGTTGGGGAGTGGAAGAGACATGCTGATGAGGGAGTCAGACTGGTCGCCCGTATTTATATGCAGCCATTTGGGAGTGATGTCATCGTCAGAGAGAGAATTTCCTCACTCGGCAATTTCCTAAACGGGCGGTGTCGTCCGTTGACCATGACGAGCAAGCAAGAAAAACCACTCCACTCGCTGATCGCTGGAACGACAGCGGGGGCCATCGAAGCGTACGTGGTCTGTCTCGCTGGATGTGCGTGCTCGAGCTCAACGTGTCTAGCAAGTTTCGCGACCTATCCGACTGAATTCGTAAAGACGCGCTCCCAGTTCGGTGGCAAGGTCCGTCACGGTCTACGTCCGTATATTTACTCCCTCGGACTCATCGTACTAGCGAGAATCACCACTGACCATCATCCGCACGACTGTCCGGGAAAAAGGCATCACCGGTCTCTATTCGGGTTGTTCGGCGCTTGTCATTGGAAATGCCATCAAGGCCGGCGTGCGCTTCGTGAGCTATGACTACTTCAAAGGCATCTTGGCAGATCCACAGGTTGGCATCCTTCTCTATATTTTCTATTTCGCTTTTGACACACCACAGGGCAAAGTCAGTGCGCCAAAAAGCCTCGTTGGTCAGTGCAGTGTGCACCGTTCCTATCCATTTGACTGATCGCGCGGCTAGCTGGCTTGGGCGCTGGGATGATGGAGGCCATTATCGCCGTCACCCCTTCCGAGACGATCAAGTACGTATCCACGTTCTATTCTCCTTTCTCGCCAACACACGTTCCAGAACGAAACTCATCGACGATGCCAAGCGTCCGCAACCCCAATACCGTGGTCTCATAGATGGCACCACGTCCATCGTACGCCAAGAAGGTATCGCGGGCATATACCGTGGTCTATTCCCCGTCGTACGTCCACCACCTCTACTTGTACCCTGCATGGCCTTGACCTCGTCCTAGATGATGCGACAAGGCGCCAATTCGGCAGTTCGCTTCACGACCTATACCACCCTCAAGCAATTTGTTCAGTCCACCGCACGTCCTGGACAACAACTTCCGAGCGGGATTACTTTTGCTATTGGTGCCATTGCAGGTTTGGTGACTGTATGTGTTACGCAACCACTCGAGTACGTCTCTCGTGTCTTTTGCATACTCGCGCGTACGTTGACACACGGGATAGTGTCATCAAGACGCGCATGCAGTCTCTCAATGCCGCTCGAGAGTATAAAAACTCGTTTCATTGTGGTTACCGGATCCTGACAGAGGAAGGTCTGCTGCGATTCTGGACTGGAACCACACCAAGACTTATGCGATTGGTGGTGAGTAGTACAGTTGGATATCGGTTCGTGCACAGAATGATTTGTTGGCGCAGATGAGTGGTGGAATCGTTTTTACGATATATGAAAATATCATCAGGGTCATCGGAGGAAAAGCATAGAGTCTGTTTGTTCGACGGTGGTACCGTACCTCATCAGCTTCCCTTTTCGATCAAGGCTTCTGCTCCTTGGACCGTATCAACAAATACTTTTTTCGCCCGGGACAATGCACATACATATCGTTGAGGAAGTGAAGGTCAAGGCCACGCAGGGTACAAGTACAGGTGGTGGACGTACGACGGGGAATAGACCCCGGCTAAGGACGATGAGTGGGGAGTACTTGGTCGCTGAGATCACCTGCACCCATAAGACTCGCGGAGTGCCAATATCCAGGATAGACGCCTTGGTCGAATCTCACATCCTCCGAGTCGTCGTCGTGATGAAGAACGTGTTACTGCTGAGAGCGCCAGGGGAGGATAGACAAGATCCGTATGAGACTGTGTTTGAGGCAAAGGGGTATACGCCACTGTCGGTCCCTGTGCTGGAGACGGTGCTTGTCCATGTCGATGCGCTCAGGGACAAGATTGTCCGTGGACCGGATGGGCACGATCTTTCTGGGGTGATCCTGACGAGCAAGCGAGCCGTCGAAGCGTGGTGTAACGCCATCCAATCGATACCGCCCCCGACGGAGACAGTCCAAGGTGTGTAGCATGCGGTGGAACACCTTCGCGAACTCACGCTTCTCAGCCGACTGGCGGACAGTCCCTTTTTATGTCGTCGGGAACGCGACGGCGGCGGCTGCGTCGCGGATTCCAGCCGCGTACCCGTCCATGGTGCATCTCGCGCCAGCGGAAAACCAAGTTCGGGGGGGTGCAGAGGCGGGAACGGCGGAGCGCCTTGCAGAGTTTATCTTGAAGGAAGGTTGTGAGGGACGACGATTACTCTATCTGACGGGGGACAAGAACCGGGAGACGCTACCAGTGACGCTCGCTGGTGGTGGTGTTGCGCTGGATACGCTCGAGGTGTACAGCACGACGGGGTCGTCTACGTTTCGGGACGATTTGCGGGCTGCGTTGGAACGCGCCCCGGTAGGCAAGTCACACATGTATGTGGGCAGTGTGCACGTCTCATGTCTTGCTGGCAGACGGTGAGCAGTGGGGATGGGTAGTGTATTTCGCGCCATCTGCGGCGGCGTTTGTCACGCCTATCTTGTGCGACGTATTCCAACGGCTCGACGCGCTCAAAGTGGCCACGATTGGTCCTACGACAGCATCCTTTCTACGAGACACGTTGAAGATGCGAGTGGACGTCGTCGCGTTAAAGCCGTCACCCGACGCTCTCTGCCGCGGTGTCGTTGCGTTTGACGACGGCGTCGCTTGCACATCGTAGTCGATCCGTATTCTTTTACGTTACATTGGCATGTCGCCCTGCAGGCATTCAGTTGTTGTCCTTCGCTTGTTTTTCTCTCCGGTCCACCTGTTCCACACTCTTTTTTCTTCCTTCTACACGGCTAGTTTGACAGCATGAGCACTCCTCTGACGAGGCAGGAATACAGTGCCGTCGCGTCCACCTCCAACTCGAATCTCGCAGTCCCGCCGAGTCCACGTGTCGGTCGTTCAAGGTCGCCCTCCATTGCGAGTGCG
Source organism: Boletus insuetus (assembly GCA_038093095.1). Taxonomy (NCBI): domain Eukaryota; kingdom Fungi; phylum Basidiomycota; class Agaricomycetes; order Boletales; family Boletaceae; genus Boletus; species Boletus insuetus. The sequence goes on from JBBPRQ010000179.1 coordinate 30,516, forward strand.
AGTGACTCTAGGGAGCGGGGCTCCCCAGGGTCACCCATGTTGTGCAGGTCGCCGAGTCCGTCTCCGTACATCGTGAGTCTGACTTGATGTCGCGTCCTGCTGAAACGCTGACCCCATTGGTTGTCTAGAACACACTATCGGACAAGGTAGGACGCGTCCTTGTCGTTGGTGGTGGCAGTGTTGACCGAAACAGTACTCGCTCAACCCGAACCCTGCTCAATGGGGCGCAACGGCGTTGAGGATGGGAACCCCCGAGCCAGACGATTACCTACACAATCCCGACCCGAAGCGGGATCTAAAAAGCGACCAAGGCGGAACCATTTGCACCGCGCGCGGGATCACCAACCTCGGCTGTCTCTTCCTCCTCGCCGCTGGTTGCATTGCCCTCTTGTGAGTCCCGCGTAAGACTGCCTCGTTCTGGCATGCATCGTGACGCGGTGTTTCACAGTCTAGGTACGCGCGCTGATGTGCTCGTCTCTCGGTCGTTCATCGTTGGCCAGGTTTTCCCGTCGCAAGTCATCTCTTGTCCCACAAGCAGACGACACAGGGGGGATTTAATCTCGGTGGTATCAATGCGACGGGTCAGCTCCCCGTCATTCCCGGGAACCGCGGTCTCATCGACGTCGACACCCCCAAGGAGGCACATACCAAACAGTCGTACATGTCTGACGATACGCTGGAGCTCGTCTTTTCGGACGAGTTCAACGTTGAAGGACGGTCGTTTTATCCGGGCGACGACCCGTATTGGGAGGCACCGAGTCTACACTATTGGGGAACGGTGAGTATGCAGGGAGGGAGGTCGGGACGAGTGGGCTGACGGTCGTCGACGTGACAGGGCGATTTGGAGTGGTATGATCCCGTGGCGGTGACGACCAAGAATGGGTCCTTGGCGATCACGCTGAGCAAACAAGATCCAGCGACGAATCACAACTTGACATACCAGTCGGGCATGGTAAGTGACAAGTTTCGCAGCCGCGTATCGTCCATACTGATTCACGGTGGTGCATATATGCGGTAGATTCAATCATGGTAAGTGTTGTAACTTGAGGTTGGTTCGAGCGTGGGGTTGAACAATGTGATGATAGGAATAAGTTTTGTTTCACAGGTGGTTTGATCGAGAGTAAGTGTGTTGTCGATCCGAGTGTATTCATGTCTGACTTGTCGCTAGCTTCTGTGATTCTGCCGGGGTCAAACAACGTCCAGTGCGTGCGTCGTGCTTGTATTGCGGTAGCGTACTGACCGATATGGTCAGTGGTTTATGGCCTGCCGTGTGAGTGCCGATCGCATGTGGTTGCAGTGTATCTGATATTGTTGGAGAAGATGGACGATGGGGAATCTGGGTCGTGCTGGCTTTGGTGCAAGTTTGGAAGGCCTGGTAGGTCGTTTCTCTGAGTTCTGTTGGACGCGCTTGTCATATCTGCCTAGTGGCCGTACTCGTACGACAGCTGTGACGTAGGCACGCTGCCGAACCAGACGTACCCTGGCCAGAAAAAGCCTCTGGCCGCTACTGAGAGCGGGGATCCTACGGAAGGAGGCGTTTTGGTAGACTATCTTTCTCATTCGCCCACCACCGTAGTCTAACACGCGGCGCGCAGTCTTTCCTTCCAGGCCAACGTTTGTCTGCATGCACTTGTCCCGGCGAATCTCATCCTGGTCCTGTACGCCCTGACGGTAGCTATGTGGGCCGGTCAGCACCCGAAATCGATATCTTTGAAGCGACTGTGGATTACGGTGTTGGCAAGGTCTCGTACATGTCCTTGTGGGTTTGATGGTTCTCTGACGATAGTTTCCTTGAAGGTGTCTCAATCTGCGCAATGGGCACCGTTCAATGTATGAAACGTAATTGCGTTTTCTCGCGGTATGGTGTTGATAATGTGATACAGGCTGCATATCAATGGTTCAACACGTCCGGTAACTTTGACGTCTACGATCCAAACATCACAGTGCTCAATCCCTATGTTGGCGGTGCGTGCACCACACGACGGATGGTACGGCGCTGACTTGGCGCAGGGGTGTATCAACAAACCACGAGCGGCTTGACCACCACCAATCAAGACTGTTACGAGCTGGACACGGCGTGTTATAGCGTGTATGGCTTTGAATACGTCCCTGGGTTCGACAATGCGTATATTACGTGGATCAGCGATGACAAGCGTGTCTGGACAGTGATGTCGGGTGGGCTGGCTGCAGATCCGCTCACGGAAATCGGTGCGCGGCCAATTCCTCGAGAGCCAATGGTAGTCTTGTCGTTTTTCTGCCCGTCAAAACGTTGACGGATTCTCGCACAGTATATCATCGCCAATCTCGGGTTCTCGATCAACTTTGGTGGGATCGACTTTGCCGATATTCGGCTACCCGCGACGATGATGATCGATTACATTCGGGTGTACCAGCATCCGAACGCAATGAATATAGGATGTGACCCACCCGAGTTCCCCACTGCTGCCTACATTGACGCGTGGGTCTCTTTTTTCCGTGATGCAGGACGAGTTGACGCAGTGACGACAGGTACAAGGAAGCGTATACCAACTTCAACTTGACTGCCTGGGGACCCCCGCAATATAACCAGACGGTACCCAAGAACAAGTTGAATGGCGGATGCTGAACACACTCTTGATTTTTCTTTCGGATTCGGGGCGGATACATGGCACAACTAGACACAACACATTCCTGGGGTTGATTTTCATCACGTGATATAACGCGGTGTAGTCAGCCGCGCGTCGAGACATTATTAGGATCTCTCCCTCATAAACGCCTAGCGTACCATCTTGTCTAATCTCTTTCTACTGTACACAGCCTATACATATTCATCAGACCTTCATTTTCCTTATTTCATGCCTGCCAGTCTACGAGCTCATCTGTCGCGTGCAACATTGTCACACCCATATGACCGCCGCTCGCCCACCGCCAGCCCCGCACAGTCAGAAAAACTTCTCGTTTCTCAAAGCGCACTAGCACCCGCCTCGCCGATCCAAGCCACAGACGCAGACCAAGACGTCGACACAGACGTCGACGTCCCACAAGACCACCCCGGCCTCCCCACCTACGCCGAGTACAAACGCATCGAAGCCAACTACCTCCACAGCCTCAGCCCGCGCAAGCGCGACAAGGCGCTCATCACGCAGGCCATGTTTGACAAGATCTGGGACGTGCTACATCAGCCCTTGGCATGCACGATCCAGACACCCCAGTTTCGGTTTTGGGTGCGCAAAATGTTTACGCTCAGTCGCCCAGTGCGGAGTGATGGGGATGGGGATGGGGTGTCGGGCTGGGGGTGGGACGAGGGACGGACTGGCAGTGACAGGACGGCGACGGCGGAGCATCCCGTCCCCGAGTTCGACCCAGACACGGACGCAGACCTCGACCTCGAGCGATCGATGGGCATCCTTGGAAGCGAACGCGCCACTGCGGACGAGCTTGGGTATAGCGCCGTCGTCCTGCACGAAAACAGGCCCGTGGCGATCATGGAGCAACTCTACGAGCTCTTTTGCTATTGCCACGTCCGTGCGGGGCACGGCGGGCGGGACAAGACGTGTGCGGTGATCAGGGAGCATTATTCGTGGGTGCCGAAAGAGCTGACGGCGCAGTTTGTCAAGGCGTGTCCGACGTGCGTGTCGAAGCGGAGTGGGTACGCAAATGGCGCGGACGCTGGGGTGTCGGCGCACAGCCGGGTCGGGCGTGGGAGGAGAGGACGTGTAGTGTCCTTGGAAGCTGAAGAGACGCCCGTGCCGGTGGAACCTGTGAGCCTGAGTTGGCCGACGACGGGGGGCCCACTCGATCCGGCGAATCCTGAGCCGTGTGGCATGCGAGAGCGGCTTCGTGGCCATGGAGATGTGGGACCCGTCGACCCGTCGAGCCCCATGTCGCCTGCGCGTGGTTCTAGGACACACTCCGTCTCTCTCCTCGAGAGCTGCCTGGAGAACGGATGGAGCAGTGTTCCCCGAGCCTTGACGCTCGACACGTCGCCATTCCGCCCGTGCGACACGGCCCACTCGCTAGGCCAACTGTTCGCGCTGAACAACAGCCCCGTTCGATCAAGCAACCGAGACCAAAAAGAAAAGGAAAACCGCAGCCCGACAAGGACTGGGCTGCCATCTCTCGCGAGTGCCCTTTCAAACGAGTCCCTCGACGACAACGTCAACCTGACCGAACTCGGGCTCGGGCTTGCGCTTGCGCCTGCTAGGGACGCGGCCGGTGCAGAGTGTGTGCTCCCGCCCGCACTGAGACCGTTGCGACTCACGGGTCCGGTCCCTGTCCCGCCCAACTCGGAGTCCGACTTTGCTCCCAGCGGAGCGTCGTCATATCCGTTCCAGATCGACCCGGTGCTGCTCTCGTTCAGCTATCCGGGCCTGGGGCTGTCCTCCGAGTCAGAAGTTGGGGTACACCTTGGCCAGACTCGGAGCACGACTAACAGCAGTACTAGTCCGGACGGCCACCGTCGCGGCATCGCGACTCTCCCCAGTCATGCTCTCTCTCCGACTCGTCTTTGCGCCCCACCCATGACAAGTGTCCATCTGAATCTGCCTGCGTTAGAGGCCCATTCTCGAGGAGACTATTCGGCCCGGCCAGACGCGGTGTCGTATGTCATCGACTGTGAGCCCAGCGGTGCTGCCATATTACCACTGGCATTCTCAGAGTCGCTCTCGACGGAATGCATGGAGCGGCGTCGATGTGGATCTCGGTACGGCTATCGAGACGGCTCGCTTGGTATGCTCTATCCTTGCTCGGCATCGGACGAGGTGGGTCAGGAACTCGACACACCGCTTTCCTTTTCGATCATGGGAGATGCGTAACGCTCGTTCACATACACAGGCAATTCTTCGATTCCATGGGATGTAAAAACATTTTGATATATTGGACATGTCATTTCACGACATTGTTGGAATATGTACAATCACGATCATCCTCCATTCCCTGCGGGTAAAAACCAGTCCGAGTGAGAAAAGTGGTAAAAGAGGAAAGTGAGCAAAAGATTGCATGCGCATTGTAGGGTATGACGGAAATTGCGAGTGTGACCATGCTCCCCGACGAGTCGGCGACGACGCGAGACCCCAAGGCGTAAAGGATGGACTCAGGTACCTGTACCTAACTCTGAAGAGCTGCCCTCCTGGTAAACGACAGCGTCAGCACGTACAGTACCAGATAGAAGGATAAGTATACGTACTCGGACGATGCGCAAGGGAGGGCAGTGAGAAGACGGCGAAAGAAACGGAAAAAAAGGAATTGTGGTGTCGGGCGTTGCTTGCCAATTCGAGGACACTGAGCGTCTCGATAAGACTCGCATTGGCCCGGGAGTGCCAGACTCCGCAGACGTGTCCGATACCATTATCTTCCCAAACTATTCATCGCCTGACAGCGGACAGCATAGATGACTCCATATCGGAAAAGGAAGAGAGGCGGGTAGCAGAGCCCCACCGTAACTTGGCGTTGATACGTTGATGGCGCGCGCAGGCTGATCCGAGATACCCTTCCGGAATGTTTCATCCGTCGCGGTGCCTTGAAATTAACGAAAGACATGCACTGGCAGTTTTGGTGCGGCGATTTGATCATCCCTTGCACAAGAACTGATACCTCTCAGGGGATGCCAATCACTGGCAACACCGCGCACTTCTTGCCTCACGAGAACTTCGTCCTGTGATGTATACATAACGTCTCTCAAGTCCCTTCCACGACAACGAAGACACACTCACATAGCTTCGCATCAGTTTGTTGTGTGGACCCATGGCCAACCGGCGCCCCTCACCGCATCTCTCCTTGTTACCACACTCGATCGAGTGTTCCAGCAAGTAGGTAAGACACCGCCTGTGATGCAAACAGGCTATCACCGTGACGCTCAGTGCTGGTGTAAGTACACATCTTCTTTCGGCGACTACAAGTCCAGCCACATGTAACATTATAATCGTAATGATCTAAATCCGGTGCCAGTGTCCGACGTCGGTGTCCTTTCTGCTGTAATGATGTCGTATTATGATGGACTGCTCATTCACGGCATAGCTGGTAGCAGATGATAAATAACCCGCCCTGTATCCTCGGGGAGACCATACACAACCCACTGGCCTCACTATCGATCATTGACTGCGGTCAAGTTCGTCACCGTTGCCCTTACACGCTATGTCTTCCGACCTACAGTCTCTCTTGGAACCAGTCATTCTAAATAACTATGTATCTCGTACGGCCGCTCATAAATCCGTTGATGGTTAATCTGATGCACTAATACAGTCGTTATCATTACTGCCGTTGTGTATGATTACGGTAAGTGCCGCATTTGCGAGCATTCCCATCACCGCTGCAATGGCAACACTACAGTCCTCACTTTCTCAAGAGAGGTATTCCATCTCCTCTATACCTCTGTTTCACGATTAACAATCTACAAAGATAGAGTACGTTTGGGTAGGGAGTTGCCAATCGTAATCCATACACGATGTCTTCAATGAGTTCACAGTGCAAGCGCTGGACCCGTGTGTCTGGCATGTTTGTCGTCGTACGTGCAATTCTTTCGGTCAGTGTTGCCCACATGTTCTGAACTAGCTATTCAATAGGTCCGTTACATCGGTCTTTGTTGGGTTTTGTAGGTCTATTAGTCGAGTTATAGTGCATCTTTGAACATGACTAACTCTGATTCCATCCTCAGGACCTCCGCGCTCAGTACGTTCAAGGGTCCAAGCCAAAATCCATTCACTCAACCGATATATTCGCAGCTGGCAGTACCTTTGTTCCTGGTCCCCTAGAAGTCAGTTTTCCCCCATTATACACATGTTGCTCATTGCTAACGGTCCAATTTCAACAGGTGTATGTGTCCCGATTTTGAAATAAACCTTGGACTTCTAATGGTCGAATAGATGTAAGCACACAACATCACTGGGATCTACAATGACAAAATGTGACATGGGTATCCCACAGGTACAGTAGTAATTCTCTTCAGTGCTTGGAGTTTCCTGCCGTTCGTTTTCGCTGCCAATAGTGAGTTACATCGCACTCTGATTGCATCTTCTGCGAATGTGATTTATGTTACAGTGGTAATGATTTTGCGTGTCTACGCACTATGGAATAGGTCCAGGGCCATTCTTTGGATCCTCCTGTTCATCAATGCGGTGGAAGTTATCATTGATGTTGTTTTTGTTGGTATCTATGACAATCCCAATACCCACTTCTCAGGTATGTACTAAATCGGATGCATCGATAAAATGGATTATCTAACCTTTAGCTGTTTTCTCAGCTAGAATTGTCCGGGTTTTTAACTCTTCATTTTGCAAGTCTTCATTCGTTAACGATCCACCTACACGTGAATGGTATATTGCACTACCAGTCCCACGATTCCTTCTCGCTGCTGCATTGCTTATTCTTGCTCTCTTCCAAACCCTGAAGCAATCAGTTGAGTTGTACAGAGCGACGAAGCAATGGCAGCCCAACCGCTACGTGCAACAACTAGTGAGCGATGGAATTCTTTATTTCACTATGTATGTTTCCATCTCCCCCTATCCGTCCTGCCGCCCATCCTTCTGATAGCTACCTGTATTCATGCTAACGACCAAAATGTCTCCCCCAACCTATAGAAATGTACTTTACCAGATCCTTGAAGTTTATGTGTACGGCGAAATCGGGGTTCCGATGACCAATGCTTCACTCTTCGTGAATTCATTCGGTTTCATATTATTTTACACACTCATTCCACGGTTTATGATCGGCATACGAGAACTATATGACCGTGACATCCGTGGGCGCTTTCATATTGACACCGGGTTCGGAGTGCTGTCCCAATCGAATGTCGATCTGGATACGACCGTTTCTGCGGTGGTATTTGGCGTCAACCAAGGTCTCGAGGTGGAGGGTGACACGAATAGCTCGGGTGATCTCGGCGTGGATGATAGGGTCCATGGCTCGAGTTTGAATGAGGACACTCCCGCTGCCAGTGGAAGTGGGGTCTAGGGGTGGAAGATCTGAGAGGTGGAAGATGAAAGAAATTGGTATTTATCAGCAGTCAGCTAGAGGATTACACATTTGCGTTCATTTATTTCGAGCTGTCCATACTATAGAAACATGCTCTGTCGAGGAAAAATGGAAGTGACACCACCTCAAAGCGGAGTCGTTTTCCCGCCAGCGCGCCTCCGCGTGGAATTGTCCATATACACCACTGGTGATCGTTTCCATCGTATTGTTGCTAGTGGGGTCAATCCTTATCCGACATTCGTCTGGAATGCCCTACAAAGCGCAAATTGTTGAATTCATCCTTACGCTGGAGAATACAAATGTCACCACCAGCTTTGCGTGGACCACCTCCTGAGAGCGGATACTCTCAATTAATGGCGAGCATCAGTGTCGATGTATCGTCAGTCGATAGTGAAGAGACGGACGGCAGACGTACGCGAAAGGGGGACACGAAGGACGTTCTAATGGTGTCGTACAGGAATTTGTCTTCGTAGGTTACCCTTCAAGCGACGGATGTCAAGACGGTATCTTTGAGGCGATCTATCCGTGTAAGCTCAACCGAGAAGCGGACTTCATCCCCTGCGTCCTGGGCAGCATCGCCATAAATAGGCTCCCTGACGCCAGACGGAGTGGGTTCAACTGGCGAAGGTGCGGTTGCGGCGCTCTCGTCATCTAAGGACAACGAAGGCTGTGAGGACGCCACACCAGAAACTTGGGACGACTGTCTTCGCATGAGGAGCCCCTTAAGCATGCCACCAGGAGAAGGATGGGATGGGACAGGAAGACCGCGTTTATCGACCTACAATCCTCGTCACTGCCGACCCCAGAACAACAGGTGAAGGTCGACTTATGCCATTAGATGCAGCTGATCCAACCATCGTAAATGCTGCCAAGTTGGCAGCCGTGAGGAACTGTTGTTCTGCAAGGATAAGGTGCGAGGCATCACCATGTGCAGAGGTCCCGTCGGTCAGGCCTCGACATCATTTTCCTGATGGAGCAGCGAGCGGAGCAGCTGAAGTATATTTTATAATCGTTCTGAATGGAAGTTGCCCCTGTACACCGCCAACTCTTGAGTCGTGCATCATCCACGTCTACCCATGGCGGTATGTATCCTCCCTCGCAGAAGGCATTGCTGACGGTTCTCACTAGGACATTGAAAACCTTCTGACCGCCCCTCATGCTGAGGTGCGTTACCTGACACGGATGCTATCATTGTTGTCCGCAGCTGACTTTGTGGATATCATTAGGATGGTTTCTTTGCGGATCCTAGCGGCTGGACTAGTGAAATTGCTGCACGAGACAACACCAAACATCTGCTTGGTAGCGTCCTAGGGGTTCAGCCCAGCGACATCGAGAACATCCTCGAAGAAAAAGATCTTGACCACCTCATTGTTACCTCCAGGTGCTCCGGAAGTGATGTCTTTTACCTTTTCAGTTGTGGAAGTGGGGAGATATACGTGGTGGTCAAGCCCAGCACGCAGAAAGAACTGTGGGGTGTTTTGCAGTACAATGACTGGCGGGTTCGTCTCGCGCTAAAGGAGCTGTGATCTCTGTAGTTTTAATTCCACGTCTGTGATGTTCCGTCCTGAATGCCCCTCGGATGTGTGCATTACGAGTCCTTTAGAAGACGAGTTCTTAGCGTTTAACTGTTGAAAAGTCGTGTGCCGGGGACAGGACGCGAGCGACGCGGGACGGAGCGGCAAATGTTATGCGTGATAACGGACAAAGCTACGGTAGGGCAAGTGGCTACGAGATAAGCTAGGTGTACTGTACAGTTATTAGGTAAGCAGTAGCATAGTGAACGATTCTCCGTGCCAATAACATTGACGAGCCAATCGACGATGAATCCTCATTGCCCCCTGGACCTAGATCACACCCAATCCCTGTTCAAACAACACGAGCGGACAAAGTGACGCGAACACGACTGCTCGCTCGTCTTCGTCGGCCATATAATGCCATCAGGAATTACTCCGAAATCTGCTACAGCTCCTCATCTTACAGTAAAATCTACGACACCGGTGACCATTAGCAGGATGGAGCCAAATTTTGAAATCTATGAAATGTCATATCTGTTTTCCTCGGGGGTGAGTTTCGTGCAAGTGAGGGCGGGTAAGTTGTAGGCTTACAATCTTCGATTGTTCATACATTTGGTCAGTTGCTCCAGCTGCTGCAGGCATCATTCAGTTCGGTGACTTCGGTCCATCTTCCTATTTCATCACGCGTGTGTTTTTCAGCCTGGGCGGCACCTCCTGTTGTGTGACAGATACGATGATAAATGTCGCCCTCTAGGGACGGCCGATTCAGACGGAGGCCGTCGCGACTAACGGGTCCCGCCCAACTCGGAATCCGACTTTGCTCCCGTCCGTTCCAGATCGCGGCATCGCGACTCTCCCCAGTCACGCTCTCTCTCCGACTCGTCTTTGCGCCCCACCCATGACAAGTGTCCATCTGAATCTGCCTGCGTTAGAGGCCCATTCTCGAGGAGACTATTCGACCCGGCCAGACGTGGTGTCGTATGTCATCGACTGTAAGCCCAGCGGTGCTGCCACGTTACCACTGGCATTCTCAGAGTCGCTCTCGACGGAATGCATGGAGCGGCGTCGATGTGGATCTCGGTACGGCTATCGCGACGGCTCGCTTGGTATGCTCTATCCTTGCTCGGCAGACGAGGTGGGTCAGGAACTCGACACACCGCTTTCCTTTTCGATCATGGGAGATGCGTAACGCTCGTTCACATACACAGGCAATGTTTCTATTCTTCGATTCCATGGGATGTGAAAACATTTTGATATATTGGACATGTCATTTCACGACAATGTTGGAATATGTACAATCACGATCATCCTCCATTCCCTGCGGGTAAACACCAGTCCGAGTGAGGATACTACGATACAGACATATAACATTGAAATGGAGATTTTTGTCATATAATTTGTGGATGAATGGAAGCAGGGGGGAAACGTGGAGTCTGAATGTTGGATTGGAAGACGGCGGACGGAAAACGACGTCACTGGACACCAAGCTAGACAGGGGAGAACAACCAATCAGAACAGCAGTTGACAAGTGTGCGTCAGGTCGACCGACTGAAAACCTAGAGCAGGGTAAGACACAGACAATTGAATACGAGATGGTGAAAAAAGTGGTAAAGAGGAAAGCGAGCAAAAGATTACATGCGAATTGTAGGGTATGAAGGAAATTGCGAGCGTGACCATGCCCCCCGACGACGCGAGACCGCAAGGCGTAACAGCCAAGGATGGAAGGTACCTGTACCTAACTCTGAAGATCTGCCCTCCTGGTAAACGGCAGCGTCAGCACGTACAGTACCAGATGGAACGATAAGCATACGTACTCTCTAATGGTGTCGTACAGGAATTTGTAGCTTCGTAGGTTACCCTTCAAGCGACGGATATCAAGACTATAGGTATCTTTGAGGCGATCTATCCGTGTAAGCTCAATCGAGAAGCGGACTTCATCCCCTGCGTCCTGGGCAGCATCGCCATAAATAGGCTCCCCAACGCCGGACGGAGTGGGTTCAACAGGCGAAGGTGCGGTTGCAGCGCTCTCGTCATCTAAGGACAACGAAGGCTGTGAGGACGCCACACCAGAAACTTGAGACGACTGTCTTCGCATGAGGAGCCCCTTAAGCATGCCACCAGGAGAGGGATGGGATGGGACAGGAAGACCGCGTTTATCGACCTACAATCCCCGTCACTGCCGACCCCGGAACAACAGGTGAAGGTCGACTTACGCCATTAGATGCAGCTGACCCAACCATCGTAAATGCTGCCAACCCACTTCCACCTCCGACCGTGCTAAAGCCCAACCCAACTGCCCCACCACTCTTTCTCCTCTTTGCACGGACGCATCTATATTTATATTCACTTTCAGCCTTGATGTCCATACCCATCTCCTCCAAAACTTTGCAAACATGCTTGATAACTTCTGGTGGTGGTCGGGTAGTGATCGTGGTTTGATCCACGGCACCATGATGGATGCGGAGGACATCCTTGGCGGGCGTGGAAGTATTGAACTTCCATCCAGCCCTGGAGAACGAGAAAGTGGCCTCCGCGGACCGGCCGTGATCTCCATTCCTTTCCCGCTCCGTCTTGGAGCTCGGCGTCGGAATCTGGGAGCGTGACGAGAGATCTGTCCCAGCGCGCATGGCCCCCAGACCAGGAGAGTCTTCTCCGTCAGGTTTGACGTTGCTTCTTCGCCTGAACCACTGCATAACATTGCGAGCCTTGGTCGTCGATGCGGGCATATCGTGGCTCTGATGTCCGTCCTTTGCTAGGCTGGGGAATACGGTGCCGCGATTGGTCTGCGAAGGAGAAGCAGTAGAAGACGGTGGCAGTTGTTTCTCGAGATCACGGTTGTCCTTGACCGGGGTCTCGCTAACAGGTGTTTTGCCTTTCCGAGACCTGATGCTGCGGCTGAACGGCTCGACCATGACTGTAAGAGTGTTCCTCCTGTTCTTCTTGGCCGACTCGGATGGGCTGGTGGGTGAGACTGGACTCAGGAGAGCATTCTTGTCGGCGTCATTGGTGCTTGGCACCGTCGGCGGTGCTTTCTTTCCCTCTCCTGCTGGCGTGCCAGCAGCCGAGCTTTCGGACGGTACACGGGACCGCATACCATTCGCGGCGGATTGGTCCCCGTTTGTTCCGAAGATCTTCCCGAGCCCAAACTTGTCCACCGATAAGCCCTTGCGATGACGGCTTGATCCAGAACCTGTAGAACCAGTGGCAGTGTTGATAGATTTGGAGGACTTATCCTCCGCATTCGCCGCAGAAGGACTGGCGGGAGAGATAGCAACCGAAGGTGTCGGGGGCTGGTTCTCACGAACCGCGGTGGAAGGTGTGAGGTGTGTCGTATCGACGCGTGCAGGAGTGGGAGTGAATGGAGCAGGAGGAAGAGCTTTTGATGTAGACGTCTCAGCATGGAGAGATGGTACCACAGAGGCCTTCTCTCCAGGCGTACGGGGAGTGGCGTGAGATCCGACAGCACTGCTGCGAGGTTCGGCGCCCTGCTTGGAGCTGGGTCGAGTTGAAGACGGGTCTGCTCTTGAGGCTTTCCCGTGGCTTGACCCGGGAACCCGTTCCTGGGGGTGAGGATCCCCGGGGTACTCCACTTGGATGGTGTGCCGGAAACCGCCAGTAGGTTTCTTCTTGCCTGCATCCGCAGGAGATTTTGCAGAACCATTAGGAGGGTAAGAGGAATCGATGTCTTGGATATTAGGAGTGACTGATGGTCCTTCGTCTGGTAACGAGATCGTGACAGGAATATTGACAGTACTTGAAGGTGCAAATGGATCGTCATCAGGACCCATAGACGTGGCGGGAGTGACAGCGAGAGAAACAGCATTGCGAGAGTGTGGTGGAGGGGGGGATGATGATGAGTATATAGACTGGTCGACGGATGTCTCGTAGAGGTATTCTGGTTGACCAGCGGGTAAATTGTCTCTATAGGAGTGGCTTCTTGGGCTCGTAGAAGTGGCGACGTTAAGCATGCCATCTACACGAGCACTCTGCGAACGTGCAACTCTGCTGGGCTCTGGTTGCGCTCCTGCTGCTTGACGCATCTGTCTCTGGTAAGCCAGTCTCTTCATCTGGTGTTGTTCCATGGCGGCATGCTCGAGATCGTCGACACCATTAGAGAAGATATGCGCATAAGCCGACAACCAAGGATGCGCCATGATCAACCGTAAGTCTGCGCGACGCGTAGGATCTGGGACGAGCATCAAGGATAAGAGGTCTCTGGCTTCCGCAGAAACGTAGTCGGGGAAAGAGAGGGGGGTATTAACGATATATTTGTATAAGAGATTGATGTTATCGCCATCGGGGTTGTTAGGGTCGTCGTCAAAGGGAAGATAACCTGCAAGCATGGCATACAAGATAACGCCACAGGACCAGATATCGACAGCAGAACCAACGTAGAGTCCCTCAGATATGACTAGCTCTGGTGCTGCATAGCAAGGAGAACCGCAGCTGGTTTGCATGAGATCGTCGGCACGATGTTCAAAACGGTTAGCGAATCCAAAATCTGTGATTATAACGTTACGGTTGCGGTCGAGGAGTAGGTTTTCGAGTTTGAGATCACGGTGAACAATTTTCTTTTGATGAATGTACCAGACACCAGAGATGAGCTGGGAAAACAGTTTTGCGGCATCTTTCTCCTTGAGGTAGCGGTGGGCCAAGATGTGATCAAACAGCTCGCCACCTGAGGCGTACTCGAGGATTATGCCAATGTACTTGCCCGTTTCAATGACATCGTATAACCGGACGATATTAGGGTGTTTCAAAGTCTAAGGGCAAGTGAATACCAAGACCATCGTCAGAGGAGAATGCTTACCCGGAGAACTTCGATCTCATACTCGACCTTGGACATCCGTATGGAGCTGTCGATGTTGCCCCGCCGTATCAATTTTACGGCCACCTCTTCGCCCCACTGACTATGTAAGCCGAGTTTGACCTTGCCGAACTCGCCCTCCCCAACGGTCTGCAAGAGTAGATAGGGACCGAATTTGGGAATGGTCCTCCTTGGATGTGCCGCGGCGTATGCTACAGCAGCTGGGTGGGAGTACACGTCACGATATGCAGGTTGATCATCGGCCTGATGTTGAGAAGAGACGACTTGATGAGAAGCCCTTTGTCTTCTAGAAGAGGACGGGTGATTCGAGACGGGCGATGGTTGGGCTGAGACGGAGACTGGACGAGAGGCGCCATGCTGCCGCGAAGAGCCGTGGTGGGAGGCGTCAGGGATTTGGAGACTGCTCATTGCGCCTGGAAGTGAAAGGCCAGACGAAGAGAGAGGATTGGGTGGATGTCTATGGTAGAAGGGCAAATTGGTTGGCCAAACGTGACGAAACGCTTATAGATGGAAAAGAAACGCGTCCGTTGGGGTCTGGCTCAGCTGTACGACTCGAGAGAACGAAAAGGGCATTTAGCCCAGGACCGACACTTACAGATTGCCCGACTCCACGAGCGATGCTGGAAGTAGAGGAACGAGTTCAGGTATGGCAAATTCCAACCTGACAAAAGGACGCTTGCAAAGCAAACGTGCGAATTGATTGCGGCTCTCAATCTCCTTCGGCTGTCACAACGTCAGGGCCAGCTCATTTTCACAACTCCACAGCTCACCTGGTTCCTTGCCCTCGCCCGCCGCCTTCCAAGTTCGAGAGCCTTCTCAGGTACACGAGACGATATCCAGCAACCCTCCCGGCGTCCGCCAAATGTTCAGGCGCTCTTTAAAATATTCAGGCTCCGAAGATGCCGCGAAGGGAAGCGAATTCGGGCCGTGCCGTGCCGTGCCCTAAGACGTACTTATGACGCATGTGTACGACTGGGTCATTAAACAGGGTCCTACTAATCGATCAAACATGTAGCTCCACCTTCCCCGTGCCCAAAAGCGCGGCTTGCAGCTCCTTGTCCGCCAAAGCTGGCTCCACCCACTCCTTGATGAACTTGTCCACCTGTTCCGGCGCCCTCCCGATGAACGTTTGTGGATCCAGTAACGCATCCAGTTCCCCTTTGATAGGATCAAAGTATGCATCCCCTCGAACGCGTTCGATGAGATCGTTCTCCAGCCCCAGGTTTTTCACCTGGTGCGCGGCCTGGTGGGAGAGTACCTATCCAAGTGACAGAAATAGCGAAATTAATGACAATGCATCACATCACCCATGACAGCAGATGTCAGCTCACTCTGATCTTCTCGTGTGCTTCTTGCCTATCACCACCCTTTTTGACAATAGCCATGATCAAGTTTTCAGTTGCCATGAACGGAAGCTCTTGAGAAATCCGGCGAGCGATGACCATGGGATACACTACCAGGCCTTCTGACACATTGCGCAGAGTCGAGAGCACAATGTCTGCAGTCAGAAACGCTTCCGGGAGTGTCACCCGACGGTTCGCACTACTCTCGTGTCAACGACATGGAATTAATGATTTGTCATGAACGAAAAACACCTGTCATCCAACGTCCGCTCAAACCACTGCACGCTGGACGTCATCAACGCATTTTGATGCAATACCATCAGGTGCCGCGACAAGCTGCACACGCGCTCAGACCGCATTGGGTTCCGCTTGTAGGCCATCGCGGAGGAACCTATCTGAGTCGATTCAAACGGTTCCTCAACTTCCTATATTGGTGTCATGTCAGCGCAAGCCCAACGCCCTTGATCCTGGACAAAAGGGTACCGACTTTGAGGTTAGCCAGCAACCTCAAATCAGTCGCAATCTTGTGGGCCGTAGCACCGAGCGACGCAAGCGGGGTCAACACGTCGATATCGATCTTGCGCGAATATGTCTGAGAGGTGACTGGATACGCGTATTCGAACCCGCTGAGCTTCGTTACGAGCTTATCTAGCTTCTCTACTTTGTCATGGTTTCCATCGAATAACGCAAGGAAGCTTGCTTGCGTCCCGGTTGTCCCCTTCACACCACGGAATCCGAGGTCGTCCCTGGCACGCTTGATATTCCGCAGGTCCCATAGAAGCTCCTGACATACCGCCGCCACACAATCAGGTGGGTTTCTTCTCACAGATCGTAAAATAGATGTTACCTGAATCCAGAGAGTCGCGCGTTTCCCGACCGTGGTGAGCTGTGCCGGCTGGAAGTGCGTAAAGCCCAGAGTCGGAAGCTCCCTATATTGGACCGCGAACGCCGAGAGGCGTGAGATTAGAACTGCAAGAGATTTAAGGAGATAACCAAGTCCGGTTCGGAGGAAGATCAAATCTGCGTTACTGAACCCCAATCAGCCGGTGAATCACATCCATCAACGTAAGTAGCCACACGCACTCTGTCACATAACAGGAGGTGGCGCCCAGGCTGCAAAAACACACGCGTACATAAATATGACTGTGATGTGATGAAATAGGAAGATGGACTGAACTGAATGATGCCTGCAGCAGCTGGGGCAACCTGACCAAATGTGTGAACATGTGCCATAACATCGTGACGACGTTTCTTCTCTTCTTTAACAGCAATGTCGAATTGCTCCGGAGTCAGATCCTGGCTTGCCAAGCTCAAGCAGTGAACCAATTAAAGAGAGAGTTTCGTACGAGATTCGCCTTCATCTGTTCAAGAGCTTCATCACAGATCGGAAGTCCAAGCTCCTTTTCTGCGATGGCGAGGTTGAGCCACAATTCTCTCCAGGTTTTGAAGCGATGCTGAATAATCGAAGATTCTAAGTCGACAAATCCGCCTTCACTTACACGAAACTTACCGCCGAGGAAAACAGATAGGACATTTCTTTGCTGGCATAACGGCTATTCCACCGATTGAACTCTAGTGCCTGCGAGAGTATTCGTGAGATTCTCTGACCTCGAAAGCGGGGTCTGATAGATTTCAAAGGACTCCATCCTGCTAATGGTCACTGGTGTCGTAGAGGTTTAAGATGAGAAACTGGATCGATTCTGCCAGTAGTGGCAGATTTCGGAGCGGCATGAATCGGCCAACAGTAAACCGAAGGACCTTATGTAATGACACGTTCATGTGCAGTAACTATTTCGGGACAGACCGGATGTTGGGCTGTGGACGATGGAAGAAGTTTGGCCTCTGCGGAGCAAGAAGGAAAGCCGTCAATGGGCACCGAAGCCCGGGTCTATTTCAACTGTCGTCCGAGAGGCTACGTAGCTACAAAACATCCAGTGTGCGCACATTGTTCAGTATATCACTCAGCGACACGTTCTCCTGAAATTGTACAGTGATTAAGCTATCAGCCGCGACCCGCCTGTAATCCACTGCACGTCCACCTGCCGATGCCAGCGTAAGCAACAGTGCACCAAATGGCTGACGAAGACGAGCAACGAGCCGTCGTGCGAGCGTCAGTTTGTCCACTTGTGTCGTTTGAATGGGGTGTGACAGCGATCTAGGTTCAGGGGGTAATGAGGAATCATCGTCGATTCGCTCGTCAAGGTTCTCGTCAAGGTTCTCTTCATCATCTGTGTTCGGCGAGAGTGGTGGGGTAATATCATCCTCTACAAATTCGCTGCTGTGTGTTTCTTTGCGCCCCAAGAGAGTATCCAACCAGGGATGAATGACATACAGGGAATTCATCCGAGAGAGATCTTGTCTTGTCCTGATTTCCACCATCCCAAATACGGCAGTGTCTACGCGATAAACATGGCCTGAACGTGTTCGATGAGGTGTAAGAGGTGGAAGTTGGAAAGCGATGCATGGAAGTTTCATCCGGCTCGCTGCGAACCAAGGTGCAGGGAGTTCGTCGAGGCAGTCGTATAACCTCAGGGCTATGTCATCGTCGAATTTGAGGCGGCTATATAGCCTCTTGGCCATATTGAAGTAGAATGAACGCCAGGTTATGTCAATACCACTTTCCACCTCAGCATCTGGAACAGGTGACGGGAGGTGCAATGTTGCCGGTCTATTGAATACAGTAATATGGGCCGGCAGGCAACTGTTGAAGCTGCCGGACTCCCCAGTCCATGCAAGGATGCTCGCATCTCCAGATCCTGTGAGAACATGCGCCAATAGACGTCCTAAAGAACCTTCTCCTTCTCCGTATATCGCGGGAATGCCAGTAACTGAGAAGATGCCGAGCAACGAGTATGCAGCGTCTTCCACCAGCGTTGTCTCCCGGGTCGAGGCGAGACGCAATTTTTCCCGGATGCTGGTTAAGCCTGGACGGAGTGCCACCAACTGCTGTGCAGACACCCCAGTAGCCTGCTCCATCTCTGAGATGACTTCTGGTGACTCCTTGTGGTTTGGCAACATTAGATCTAGATAAGGAGTCCAATCCTCTGTGTAGAAGCGGATGATCTTGGAGGCAACATACTCCTGAAGTGTCCAAGCACGGGTGTTCCAAATGCTCTTCATAAGAGCGCCACGCCGTGATGAGGAGCGAACACCACGGAGGAAGACGATCATCATGGCAGAACCCTGGTACCACTTGAACATGGCAACCAGGGCTTCTTGGAGCACGAAGTGATCCGATTTATTGATACAACACGTATCGCTCCATGCCCAGTGGAATCCAGCATCCTGAACGATCCTGCAAAACGTCTGTAACTTGTTATGAGTGGGTGATTCACCTAGGTCATACACCGCTATATGTATGACGTGCTCGAACAACGGTTCGTTGTCTTCCCACTTGTGCGACAACGCTACGTATCGGAAGTACTGTCGCACTTCACGCTTGATCCGGACGTAGTCGATGCGGGTCGTTATCGATGATACAAGTTCATAGAAGATCGGCAAGGACTCAAATGCAGATGCCTGCTCAGCCTTATTGTAGAGACGACCGGTGGCCGCATTGATGAGTACGCGTGGTGAATGACGTATAGTCTGTTGAACAATTTTGCGAATCGTTGCTCGTGTGCTCGATGGGCTGATGTAGTGGTCACCGCGGCCTGTCGAGTAAGGTGAGTAATTTATCTGTGTCATGACAACAAGAGCTTACGTTGAACATCCGGGTCAGACTGAGCAATCTTCGAGAGCATCGCTTCGATCGCTTCGATCGCATCGTGATACTCGCCTGCCTTGTGTAAAGCTGCATGCTTTGTCTCGTAGCCCCAAGGCGATGACGGATCAAGTCTGATCACCTGATGATGATGTGTCAACAAGATTGACATTTGCGAGTGAAAAATGATATACCTGGTTTGCATCGTCCAAAGCCTGTTTCCATGATCCGGTGGCCAACCATGCCTTGCTTCGCTTGATGAGAATGGCTTGCGGGGAGGAAACGAGAGATAATGCAGTCGAATAGTGGGAGATGGCCTCGTCATATCGCTGGCCGTCCACTGCTCTATCTCCGAGACGCTCGGCCTGCTTGTGAGGATCGCAGAGAGGCTGCACTTGGTTGGGATAAGAGGAATCAATGTCTTGGATATGAGGGCTGACTGATGGTCCCTGATCTGGTAACGAGATGGTGACAGGAATGTTGACAGCATTGCGTGGGGAGGATATAGAGATAGATGAAGCTGAGCGTATCAACTGGTCGGTGGTCGTTTCATGTGGGGGGCGCAGAACTCTGCTGGGCTCTGATTGCGCTGTAGCTACTTGACGCATCTGTCTCTGGTAGGCCAGTCTCTTCATCTGGTGTTGTTCCATGGCGGCACGCTCGAGGTCTTCGACATCATTGGAAAAGATATGCGCATAAGCAGACAACCAAGGATGCGCCATGATCAACCGTAAGTCTGCGCGACGCGTAGGATCTGGGACGAGCATCACGGACAACAGGTCCCTGGCTTCCGCAGAAACGTAGTCGGGAAAAGAGAGGGGGGTGTCAACAATATACTTGTACAAGAGATTGATGTTGTCGCCGTCGGGGTTGTTAGGGTCGTCGTCAAAAGGAAGATAACCTGCAAGCATGGCATACAAGATGATGCCGCAGGACCAGATATCGACAGCAGAACCAACGTAGAGGCCTTCAGAGATAACTAGCTCCGGTGCTGCATAGCGAGGAGAGCCGCATCTAGTTTGCATGAGATCGTCGGCACGGTGTTCAAAACGGTTGGCGTCTCCAAAATCTGTGATTATAACGTTACGGTTGCGGTCAAGGAGTAGGTTTTCGAGTTTGAGATCACGGTGAACAATTTTCTTTTGATGAATGTACCAGACACCAGAGATGAGCTGGGAAAACAGTTTTGCGGCATCTTTCTCCTTGAGGTAGCGGTGGG
>JBBPRQ010000180.1:0-51001 GCA_038093095.1 Boletus insuetus
CAAGTGTGGGGAAACGCTAGAGCAGTATCTACGACTTATATATGTTGGATATACAAGCGTTAAGGGCAGGCATAGAAAAGGATAGAAACAGGTGGAAGAGATGATGACTAAGTAAGTGGAGACCATCGGGACGCCGGCGGGAGGAACACATGAGAGGAATGTGTCATCATAGAAGAAAGAAAAGATAAGTCCACGGAGAGTAAACGAGACGCGTCATTGATACAAGACTAAAAGGAAAAGAGAGAATCGTAACAGGATTCACACGAGTGGTATCCAAATGTTGGAGGCACCATGTTATCACGATTGAGGTCGAGGTCGGGATCGAGGTCGAGGTCGGGGTCAGGATCAAACATGTCAGGGTGTGATACCACCTGGAATAAGAGTTAGCATTATCAGGTTATCAGTTAGGGGTTAGGACTGAGTCCAGGCATTACCTTTCATTTGCCTTTCTGCACAGCGGTAATGGACTCCTTGCCAAGGACTCAGAGCTGAGTGTGGACACTCCCCTCATCCAATCCTAACCCACCATTGCCATCCAACCCTAACCCATCCAATCCTAATCCATCATCGCCATCCCACATGTCAACATCCACATTACCGGCATCAGGTTGCGCCAAGATGGGCACAGCAGGACTCGCAGCTGTGGCTATGGTTGCTAGTGGGGCTGGGGTGGCGGTGGCAACTGCTGAGGGGGAAATGGTAGGGGCGGAAGGAGGAGTGGCTGAGGTGGATGCATGTGATCACTCAGTGGGGGGAATTTTCTTGTTAGGGGCGACAAGCTTGAGGAAATTGCTGCCACGAGGTTTTCTGGGTTCAGAGTTTGTCAATTTTGCGGTGAAATTCAGAATGCCATTCCAGATGGTGTATAGGTCATTGTACCACAGGAATTTGGTGAGAACCGCAGCATACAGGTTGTCTGCATTAGAACCTGACTGGACACCTTGACCAGTTTGGTTGAGGGTGCGATAATGCTGAAGAAATGTTTTATGAAGGCTACCACATCACGTTAGTTACATTCTACAAACAAAGAGAAACTTACTAGCTGATACGGTTGGTCACCGACACGGTGAACCTTTTTGGCATGGCCGCAAAACGATCTTGCCACTCCAGATCCGCATGGAAGATGGAATGAGCAATGATCCCACAGATCATGGTCTTGTCCTTGCCCATGGGTTTCTCCGTGGTATTAGTGTGGTCGGCCTTGTTCTTCAAAAAGAGGATGTTACAATTGGCAATGTGAGTTTGGAGCCAGGTGACAAGGGCATCAGTTTGTTCATTCATCCAATGAATGGTAAATTTGTTGGCAGTAGGGACCGAAATGTCAGATGGTGGTGGAGTGACCGTTGCAGATAGTTGATGGTGTTGTGCTCGCACACCACCCCTAGATCCCCAACCATGGCTCCTAGTAGGATGGGCAGCAGGGGATGCCAGTGGGAGTCCTTCATTGGAGTCCATTCGAAGGATCGATGAGGAGTGTGCATGCAGGCATGCTGACCTGCGTGTTTGTGATCATTGCAGAGGCATTGAAATTCAGACTCTGCTGGGCTGGCTGGCCGTTCTGACTCGTTTTCAGAATGCCAGTCAAACCAGTCAGAGAGTAATTCTGACTAAGCATGAGTCCCGCTAATATATTAGCTTGTCAGCTTGTCAGTAAATAAGTTCAGTCAGTCAGGTCAATCTATCATTGATCTAAATCACCCAGAGACAATGTAGGTTTGCTGATGTATGCAGTGACACTGCACTGGCAGGGACAGTTGTCAGTACATACTATGGAGTGCATCCAAGGGCAATATTGAGCCACCATTCTTCGAATGCAAGTTCTGACCCAGACTGCAGCATTCCAATCATCCAGTACAGTATATACAGAGCATGTAATATGAATTACTTATGAATGATAGCACTGATAGCATGCTGTCAGTCAGGTCAGACAACTCAAAAAGGTCATTGATTTTGATAACTCAGAAAAAATGTAGGTTTGCTGATGTATATAAGGATGAAAATTGAACTTTTTCATTTGTCTCACATCCGAACCATCATGCCTCAGGCAGATCCACCAATTGCAAGCCATGACCCAAACCTGGACCATACAACCGAAAGCAGCCTGTACATGTAGCCTCAGATGGTTGGAATGCTTCTGCCACCTCAGCAAAGTCCATTGAGTCGATGAGGCAGCCACTGTTGCAGCTGTCCATTATCAGATGGCTGTTGAATGTTTATTCTGACGACGAAGATGGACTGCTACCCAATCCCTTGTTTGGAGATTACTCAGCTGTGCAAGAAACTGGAGATGGCTAGCATCACTCAGAGTTGCACTGATGCTTCTTTGGGGTTGGTAAGGCATCTTCACAAGTTCTGTGGTGAGATGCAATGGGAGGAAATACAGAAGGCAAAGCAGACGACGCTGGACATTGGAAGCAGTAGGGTCACCGTCGATGTCACGCATGTCACATTATGTCACGTGTTTGGTGCTGCATATATGTCATTTCGCATACACGAAAACCCTCCTCAACTCGTATGCATTATGAAAAAGTCCACTGTACTAGTACGTTCAGGATTCGGCCTGGCGCCCGCTCACCGCTTCATGGCAAAGCGACCAAGTACACGAGCAATCTACTGTTGTTTTACAGGACCTGCAGAAAATCCATACACTACTTTCTTTGAATACCCGCCGTTGCATTGTTTCTACCTTGTCTATCCATGCCACGTCCCCATTGTACAGGCTTACTGCGATAACTGTTTGATCTTGGTGATGATCGCTGCACAGACGCGTGAATCAACTCGGGGGAATGGACAAGCAAAAATAGCAGTCCGTCTTACATTGCGGATCAAGGCCCTGGTAAGGAATCTGCTCGGCGAGACCACCACAGCCCTCCTTGACGGTACCCATGTATCCGTACCGAGGAGTGAGTCCGCGCTCAAGCAACCACGTGCCAAATTTGGAGCCGAGCTGTGGAACAAAGGTGAAAGACAAGTCACCGAAACGACGAGGGAACGATACGTACACCAGTCTTCTGGTTAAACGACTCGACAACTAGGACGAAGGGGCTCGAGCCAATCTTTCTCATCGTCTACCGGCGTGGTTACTCAAATATGACCTTTCCATGCCGGACAGATTTTCTCACCTGATCGTCAACGACGTTGAGCGTGGGCTTGTTGATCAAGCCAACGTCCAAGCCGTTCTGGCGGCATCGCAGCACGGCATCCCAAGAACGGTATAACATCTCCCCGAATGATACGACGTACCCCGCAGTGCCCTCGACGATTGTCTCATCCTTTCCGGGTACAAATTTGTAGTTACCTTCGAAGAACTTGGTCTTTCCATCCTCTTTTAGTATGTAGGGGACCTTTGAACGCGTGGAGAAGACGAAGCGTATGCCCCGTTCGAAGAACACCTGTTGCACGATAGCGATCATTTGCAATGGGTCGGCAGGGAAGTATAACCAAGATTGAACATCCGAGAGACCGTTGTCAGCGAAGAATGAATTGACACCAAAGTGACAGGTGTTGTCTGCCATTTCATCAACTGAATGGAACAAGGAATATCAGATGATGTCCACCCTTCTTCGGACGATCGCATATACACACCTCCTGAATGGGAGAAGTGGCAGAGAACATTGCAGTTGTTCAATCGTGCCATCGTGATCTCAGAGATAACCATCTCGAGGAACGCAGAGAAGGTGGAGAAAACACCGAACTTGTCCGCGTCGAAACCGAAGCCAGCGGCTGCAGCAAAGTTACCACGTTCCATGATACCAGATGGAATGAACACTTCGGGATGTTTTTGGTGGATCACCTTGAGACCAGTCGAACCCTCCAAGTCGCCTGGTCGTGAGTAAGCCGGGGCAGCTTCATGGTATCATAGATGTCGCTTACTATCGATTACCATAACCTTCTTAGCGGCCTCCACGTTGGAAAGCTTGTCGAGCACCAAATTGACTGCTTCACCGAATATGGCACGATTAGCAGCTGTCTCCTTTGTAGATCCAATGTAGGAATAAGGGAGAGCAGCGGGCTTGATGCTGCCAAAGATATCTGAAATGAGGGACTCGGGGTATCCACGTGAAATGAGATATTTGGTGGCGGCCTTGACAGGGATAACGTCATGTCCATGTGTGCTTCCTTCGATGTCTGCGATACCAGGAGCCATTAAACGCTTAGCAATGACTGTGGGAATCTAAGTGGATTGGTTACAGGTACTTGAAATCTATACATACCGGCGGCGGGGCCATTATGATTGATGACAGACGCCATCGCACCCCAGAGGGCATCAATGTCCTCACCCTGTACAGTGTAGACCTTGAGACCGTGTCCTTCGAGCGTCTTTTGCAAGTCGTATCCCTTGAGATAATCGGAAGGGTGGCCAGCAATAGTGACGTCATTGTCATCAATCAAGAGCTTGATGTTCAAGCCTTGGGCAACAGCGAGACGAGCAGCCTCTGCATCGTTGCCCTCCTGCTGAGAACCATCTGAACCAAGACAAAATATGACTTTGTCTCGGTGAGCGAGGGCGACACCGTTTACATGTGGCCACATGTGCCCAAGACGACCAGAAGAGAACTTGACGCCCGGAGTAAGGCCAAGTTCTGGATGGCCGGGTAGCCTTGAGTTTGCTTCGCGGTAGTGCAGAAGATGTTCTGGAGGAATATGACCCTGCAGGGCAGAGAGGAGGTACTGGGTCGCGACACGGTGGCCTGGTGCCCAAGTTATCAGACGTGTTGGGAGAAGGCACAGCCCGAACGTGCGTACCAGCTTCGTCAAAGAGGATCGGGAGGTATTTGTCTGAGCCCTCGAATAAGCTGAGTGCTATGCAAACTTCCGGGACGGTGTCGTAGGCGCCACCTGTATGCATAGGATGAGCAGGCGGACATTCGGCGCCAGAGAGGAGTCAGAACCTGTGTGTCCGCTCACACCACGCGCAGCACCAGTGGCGGTAAACAAGACAATAGCATCACGAAGGAGCTGGATGTTCTCCTTGAGGATGGATTTTTGCTCTGCGGTAAGCTTGGGTTGTGATGCGTCGAGCGTCAATCTAGAAATAGATCGTGAATCAAGCACCCGATTCAGAAAGAAGAGAACGGTGATACTTTTTGTACTTTGCGAGATCGATGGGGAATTTACTCAAAGGGCTGGTCATCGTCGAAATGTTTCAAGGATGGATCCTCGATCTCCGCCATCTCGTCCGTTTATCAATCCTACCCGTGCGAACTTGATGGTGTCGGGCGGCGCCGATGGAAACGAATCACAGCACTGCATGCTGGGTCCAGACATAATCTCAAGGTGACAGGCTGGAGCGCACTGAGAACGATCCCATATACCGTGAGTCCTTTCCAGTATTGTCAGCGCTGCCTCCACGAGTCTTTAACTTTAGGGATTGCAGTCGCACACACCCGGCCGCTTGAGATTGCGCAGCAGGTTTGCAACTGACCGACACAGCCCGAAACGATCCTGGATCCATCACGGCGACAAGGCGGAAGTTCTGTCACACTGGGCGTGTGTGAGTAGGTGGTGGCCACTTCATATCGGTCGTGGGATTAGACTGGTGACCAGTCCGCTATGAGGCTGCCGAATTCTGCCGAATTCATAGCGGACTGACTGGTCAACCGGTCACCGGTCTACGAACTAATATAGATCGCCTCAGTCGCTGAGGAAGCCCAGAGTGGTATGCGTGGGAGAATAGCCGCTACACGTTCCCATCTACTTATCTTCTCGTCGGACGCCAACCTCCAGTCATCGCGCCTCCACCAACGATGCCCGAGAAGTAAGCAGTGTCAATCTTTCATGTAGACAACATTCCTTGTTTATCTCAACATGTTTAGACATCCATCAAGGGTATTCGGGCATATACCTGGCTACAAGTCTGGCTATAACTTTAAGGACAGGTAGGTATTCGCCTCTTAGCACTACCTGGCTTGTAACTCGCCACCCAATTTCCAGACGAGAACTGAACGCTTCTGGTGTACATGTTCAGGTACGATCTGGGATCCATGGTGATTCCCATCCAGGCGGAGGTGCATTCTCAGTTTGCCTTGCTCGCCGCGAAGACGGATATGAGGATGACGTGGACTATGGAAACAAAATGTATCTCACTTTCTCTCTATCTAGCACCATACGTTCTCACTGTTCATAGCGTTTATGTCGGTGCAGGTATGGTCTATGCAATGACTTCACATCTTGTTTACACGACATGGATCAGGGGGACAGGACAAGGACACCAAGGTACATCCACTCCTTGTAGACAAGCTTTGTGTCACTAACGTTCTCCTAGAAACAAATTGCAGACCAATCCTTCGACAACCCTCCGAATAAAGCTCTTCATGTCGGTTCCTCAATACATGTACATTGGCATGCTTAATTCACATTTCTTCAGAATTCCTGCGTGACAAAGGAACCAGTCCGAGTGGTACGAGGCCCAGACGAGTCCAATCAATGGGCGCCATCCTCCGGGTCAGATGTGCATCAATGTTGGTGGTCGTGCAAAGACTCACGTTCATTGGCAGGTACGAATATGATGGGCTCTACGTCGTGCATTCAGTACGTGTCATCCTTGTCTCAAGGTGTCTCCTCATTTTTCCCAGGCCGAGATGAGACGAGGCAAGGCAGGTTTCAATATGTGTTTCTTTGAACTTCGGGTAAGCTATCACAGCCTGCCTCCTTAGGTCTGCTACATTTCATATCATTAGAGAATCGAAAACGATGATGCATAAGTTGCCTCCTCACCCCAGGGAAATTGGAAATTGAACCTACTTTCCATTGCTCCCTTTCGAACGCTTTCGGTGCTGATCGAACTATCGATCTCAAGTCGTGTACTTCACCTTTCCCCTCATTATGTAAATTAGTCAATGTTCCGATGTAAACTAGTATGGGATGTCCACAACATGGAAACGTCGTCAATTTATGTGACCGATCTCTGATATATTTTATGACCTTGATTGGGTCGGTGGGACCGTGTAAATCCGAGATGCCCGCACCTCGCAAGCTCTTCGCCTCTTGGTGACAATCAGCTCTGACCGTCTTGAAGATGACAGACATGTTGAATTTTGACATGTGGTTCGAGCCAACTTGCACGTTCCCAAGGTTCATGACACTCGTACGCGCGTCGGATGTGGGGCACACCAGGAAGGTCGGAACCCCACAACGACGAGTCGTTAAACCCACGTTGCAGCCAAAGGAAATGGACCCAAGGAGACAAAATGATTCTAAAGTGACAACGCATCTTGGCATAATGATGGTCCATTCAAAGAAGAGAAGAGAGATAATGTACAATGATATCGGATGCAGTGACCAGCTCAAGGTCGTAGACAACGGAAGCGAGCGAGCGAGCGGCGCACCGTGACCTTGGCGTGGAGTAACTGAGGTAACGTGATTTGCTCATCCACTACGCCCATACGTACTGGAAACCGTCAGTACATTGCTTGACCGGAGGGCGAGAGGGTCGAGTGGCGATCGACGCCGTGGACAAAGGATAGTCGCCGAGCGACCTGCCAGCGAGCGAGGACAAGACTGGTTGGCTAGCTACGACAAGGGTCGGGACACACCATCGCGGCGCGCGGGTCGGGAGTGCGCAGATGCAACGATCAAGTCGCACAGCAACGCAGGCGCACGCCGGGAGGTGCATGTACATATGAGAAGGCGTAAGCAGAGCACCAGAGAACCCAGGTGGCGATACAAGAAGTCGTGACGATCAAGACGAAGTGGCAAGCCCAGATAGCAAGCCACCAGGCCATGCAGATGTGACGAAAAAGTCGGGAAATGATACAGAACTTGTTAATGGGTTAAGGAAGTCCATGAAAATGCAGGCGATGGTACAACGAACGCACCAGGGCCACGTAATGAAGTCGCAAATCGCACAAACAAAGCCTTGCACGTCCAGCTCAAAGGGGGAAGGATGGGAACGCAAATTACAAAATTGCACATCCGAGCGTCAAGACGAATATGTCGATGGCGCTAGGACACAACGGGGATGCTAGGAGCCGTCCGAAGAAGCTGCAGAACGCGCCAGTGGACGGTGGGAGCCAGGAGACGAAGAAATTTCACAGGGAGGAAAGCTCAGGATGAGTTGGGTGACTCGGGCTGCAAGGATATTGTGATGGACAGCATGCACACCTACCAAAAAGACCCCATAAGTGAGGGGAATAAGTGCGTCGATGCAACGAGCGCGCAACGAGCTGTCGAGAGTGATTGGATGCGCCACAGCGACGGAGAATGGGTGATGCAACGAATGATGCACGCCACGACTCAAACTTGAAACGAGTCGAGATAAGACCGCTACCTGGACAAGGCCGATGATCACTGTTGGAGAACAGGCCTGGTATACTTTTCTATCCTTTCTACGATACATACACTACGTTTCCTTTTATGGACATCGCGCGTGGTACACCGCTCGTTCCTCTGTTCTCCAGTCTCGTACCACGTCGACCGGAGGTAAGCAACTACGCTATTCATTACCTACATTCCTTACTCACCTGTACATAGTATAACATTCTCTCACAGATGACGTGCTCCAAGGATCAACATGCACGCCAGTCCGCAACGGTCGTACCTGAGGCGTTTGCACCATCTCCCAGAAATCCCAAACGTCCTACTGACAATTCGAAGCCAACGTGTCATTGAGGGCGACTGAAATCGAAGCTTCAAGCAAGAGTCAGTCATCATTGGTTGTATTGTAGTTGGACTTACTAGTCCATAGGATCGTGTCGAGGCCAGAAATGGACGTATACAAGCCTATGATTTACGCAAGGGATTGAGCTGGGTTTTTTACTATGGGATCCATGTAGTCTGGGACCCAGACCGTCTATGAGGCAAGACGACGAGGTCGCGCCCTCACCCGCCCTTCCTCCTCCCAACGACGACAATGTGGCGATGCACCCCCTCTCTCCTCCTTGACCGCTCCCTCTCCTTCGCCACGATGATGTGACGACGACAACAACACGCCCTCGCTATCCCCCTCCCCCTTCTCTCGTCCCCACGATGACGACGCCCTCGCATGCCCTTGTCCTCGCCCTGAGAGGGTACAGAAGCGATGGTACAACGCACATGATGGTGTGCGTTGTGGCATTGCTTCGCATACGCCCTCTCTCCCTGCTCATACCCACGGGTAAACCCGCCACGGGTGCGAGTATGGCTCCTGAAACACCCATGGATTACCCGTGTTCGTCCCTACAACTGACTTGTTTTAGTGGCATGCATTGCCTGTGCGACGACGTAGTAGTACCACATGGTCCTGGCGCTGAGTGCGCGTGCCGAGGACATGGGCGCTGACTAGGAGTTTCCATCTGGGCGATCATCGCGCGATGAACAGCATTTCAGTGCAGTCGAAACTGTTAGTTTAAGACTACTGTTTGTTTGCGCACACAATTTTTGTTAAGATGTCCCCACTCTAAGTTTAGACTGCCATCCAGGCTATGTCACAACTTCAAGTATTGTCGAGTGACAACGTGCGTGCGTTTTGGTCACCATTTGCAAACTTAATTTTTACATTTTTTGGCATAACACAGTGTGCGTCGAAACTTGGAGTTTCTACGCATCTCCAGCCCTTCGACCAAACATCAAGTTTGACCTCTACTCAAACTCGAGGATAAATTTCAAGTGCGTCCCCATGTTTAGCTCCGTATTTAGATCGGTGATGCAGCTGTTGTGTCCTGGATAGATGCTGTTGAGTGCTGTGGCCGGTATTATAAGGACGAATGGTTCGCACATTCAAATATTCACCATTCAGTCGAAGAAGTGACTAGGCACGAGGCACTGGCGGGCCTCTGAGATGCTCCACGCATTCAATACTCACCATTCAGTCGAAGAAGTGACTAGGCACGAGGCAGGCGGCCCCTGAGATGTCCACGCATTCAATCTTCAAGCTCACATATAAATGAAAGCAGACTTGGACGGCGAGATTTTAGCTTCCACTCAAACCTGCTCGACATCCAGGAAACACCCTGTATTCGCATTTGATACCACCATGTCGTTTTGTGTCATCAGCTTTCTTCGCAGGTTCCGTCGCTCCCAGCAGATCGATCTGGGACAGCACGCTTTTCTTCCCGACTTCGCAACAGAGCTCGAGGACTCGCGCAAATTTTCATTGAACTCGGTATGCATCTTGCCCTTCTTGGCGCTACCCTTGACTAAAATATCCGTTGATCAAATAGCTCATGGCTCTCCTCGCGTGAGTCCTTATATGTACATCCGCACCCCACTGATAGTTCCCTAGCATCCTTGCGACATCGGGATCCAAGGCACTACAACCAGTGGTTTTGACCCTTCTCATGTATATAATCACGCTTCGTCTCGCTCTCGATACATGTTTTCTGCAGGTAGGCATGTTCTCCTGCCGTTCCCTCCAGGCTTCAACCATGCCCCAGGATCATCCCACTATGTCGAGACTTCTCCATGCCATACCACTCCTTGGTACAGTTTGCATGGTCGGCGTTGAATTGGCCCTTGGCATGCGATCACCCGCACTTGCAACCATTTGTATCTTGTTGGATGTCTTGCCGCTGGTCGCCATGGTCGTTCACCACGGAAAACGATGTGCTGCAATGTCCATGCCGGTACTACCTGTGCGGATGGAACATGTACCGGCGTTTGCTGTGTCAGGCTCCGCTGACACCATGCCCGCGTCAAATCAGGCAGAGAGAACCCTGGAAGTATTCAGTTCGAACCTCTGCTAGACTAGTTCCATCGTTCGTTTTTCCATTGACTGTATCATCTTTCTCTGTCGGTGTATTCTTGTACTCGTGTAGTCCCCAGCCTAAGATGACTGTTGCCTAGTCTATCGCAGTACCGGGTTTATACTTGTCACCCTACCTGTCCAATCTATCAGCCATCTTCCTCGATGTCTTACATTCTCTGCTGCAACCTACACGGGATGTAGCCTGAATGGATTTATGGTTGCCAGAAAAACGGTTTGATGTTGGTATGGTGGGTATGAATATTTGGCATTCCCGAAGGACCACGAATCGGGAGGGTGGTGGGGCCGTGAGATTCGGAAGGGACTAGAGTTTCTGTATGGAAGAGAGTGGTGCGCTCTGAACAACAACCGGCACGGTCAACGTGTTATCCGGTGGGACCTCCTCTCATTACTTGTATACGAGGACAACACTTCAATGAGCTTTACTTCCCGTCAGCAGAGATGTGCAGGACACGAGCATGAGTATGACCAATGCCGAGCGCTAGAAATAACTGTGTCTCTTGAGACAACAGGATGGAGAGCGTATCAATAAAAGACCCCGTTCAAGCAAAGTGCTGGCTGGATTAATATGGGTAAAACAAAAATGGGTGTCTGTCATAATATCACCAGTGTCGGGCAGCGTATGTCATGGCGAGGTCGTAGAGACGGACAACGGGAAGCGAGCAGCGCACCGTGACCTCGCGAAGCAACTGGGACGACGAGATACGCCCATACGTACCGGAGACTGTCAGCGCATCGTTTGACCAGATGGCGAGAGGGTCTAGCGACGATCAACCCCGTGGACAAAGGGTAGCCGCCGAGCGGTCGAGTACAACATGGGTCGGGAGTGTGCGGGTGCAACGATCAAGTCGCACAGCGACGCGGGCGCACGGACCGATCCTGGAGGTGCATGTACGTACGAGAAGGGGTAAACAGAGCACCAGAGAACCCAGGTGGCGATGCAAAAAATCGCAACGAACGAGGTGGCAAGCCACCGGGCCATGCCAGATGCGACGAACGAGTCAGGCAATGATATGGAACTCGTCGAGAGGTTTAAGAAATTCTAGGGAAATGCAGACGATGGTAGCGACGATGACGCAACGAACGGGGGCTCGCAGTGACTCTCACGGAGTCATACTGAAGTCGTTAGCTGAAGAAAAGACTCGTCAGCAAGGAGAGCGACCGAAGAATGCGTCAATTGACTCACATAGCCACATAGTGAAGTCGCAAATCGCACGAGCAACCCCCCACGTTTAGCTCATGGGGGGCAAGAAATGGGAACAAGAGCCACGAAGATGCGCATCTTAGCGTAAAGGTGAATATGCCGAGAGCGCTAGACGCGATAGTGATGCTAGGTACCGTCCGAAGGAGCTGCAGAACGCGTCAGTGAACGATGGGAGCCAGGAGAAGAAGACATGGTTATGTAGTGTAAATGCAATCTTGTCACCCCCCTTCCTCTTCTTTTTGATTGTGATTGTGTTCTGCTCAGAGGTTCTATTCTCCGTGAAATACATCAAGCATTGGTTTGTTTGACGTATTTTATGCAGAATAGAACATTGTATACTGTTCGACTGGGGCGATACTTCGACGACTCGGCTAAAGACAAGTATTAGGTTGGCAATCAAATCAGTCAATATTCCAGATGAGCAGGGCGATCCGGGCTGCGAAGATACTGTGACAAATCGACTCAGGGCATCGACGAGTCACGAAACTGCATCGCGTGGCCGCGCTGATGCACACAGCACCGAGAGTGAGTATGGACAGAATCTACACGTACAAAAAAGACCCCATATCCGAGGGGGATGAGTGTGTCAATGGAACGAGCGTGCAACATCGAGATGCAGTGTCGGAAGGCCAAGTAGGCGAGCAGGATGCGAAGAAAGGTGTCGAGAGCGACTGGGCACGCCACAGCGATGGAGATAGCATCCATACGGATGGGAAACAATAGGGAATAGACGATGCAGCGAGCAAAGCATGCCATGACTCCAAACGAGTCGAGGCAAGACCGCCAACTGGAAAAGGTCAGCACCAGCGATACGCGCGCCAGCCTACAACGGACGTACCTGAGGAAATCATGGACGTCCTGCCGAAAATACGAAACCGCCTTGTCATCGAGGAGGACTGGAGTCGAAGCCCAAGCGTCAGTCATGGTAGTTGGGCATACGATCGATCATCGCATCGAGGCCACACCAGGTGGGCGAAATGGACGCATCGTATTGCGTCGTATATGGAGTATAGTTGTTCAAGGAACGATCCCAGGTTGGGCAGCCTAGAAGCGTAGGTCATGACATTGGACTCAGACATTCAGAAAGTGTACAAGTTAACACACAGCGTCGACTAGGACCAGTGCACAAGCAAACTGTTTTGCGTGGGAGAATAAGCTGACAGGCAGACGCGCACTTCGCGGCCCGGGTAAGTACTGTCAATCTTTCATGTCAGCAAATACATTCTTGCTGATCTCAACATGTTTAGAGATCCAAGGGTATTCAGGCATATACCTGACTACGAGTAGGCTGCCGAATTCTGCCGAATTCATAGCGGACTGACTCGTCACCAGTCTACGAAGTTCGAACTAATATAGACCTGCCTCAGTCGCTGAGGAAGCCCAGAGTGGTATGCGTGGGAGAACAGCTGCTACACGTTCCCATCTTATCTTCTTGTCGGACGCGAACCTCCAGTCATCGTGCCTCCAACGATGTCCGACTCCGAGGAGCAGTAAGCAGTGTCAATCTTTCACGTAGACAATATCTCCTTGTTTATCTCAACATGTTTAGAGATTCACCAAGGGTATTCGGGCATATACCTGGCTACGAACCTGGCTATCACTTTAAGAACAGGTATGTGTTTGCCTCTTAGTACTACCTGGCTTGTAACTTGCTATCAAATTCCAGAACTGAACTGCGCGCTTCTGGTGTGCATGTTCCGCCCCAGTCTGGGATCTATGGTGATTCCGGTCCGGACGGGGGTGCATTCTCAGTGTGCCTTGCTAGCGGCAAATATGAGGATGACGTGGACTATGGAAACAAAATGTATGTCACTTTCTCCCCATCTAGCGCCATATGTCCTCACTACTGCTCATAGCATCTATGTCGGTGCAGGTATGCTCTATGCAATGACTACACATCTTGTTTGCATGACAGAGATCAGGGGGACAGGACAAGGACACCAAGGTACACCCATTCCCTGTAGACAAGCTTTGTGTCACTAACGTTCTCCCAGGAACAAATTGCAGACCAATCCTTTAACAAACACGAGAATAAAGCTCTATATGTCTGTTCCTCAACACAAGTACATTGGCATGCTTAATTCACATTTCGTCAGATTTCCTACAAGACACAGAAGCCAGTCCGAGTGATACGAGGCGCAAACAAGTTCAATCAGTGGGCGCCATTCTCCGGGTCAGATGTGCATCAATGTTGGTGGTCGTGCAAAGACTCACGTTCATTGGCAGGTACGAGTATGACGGGCTCTACGTCGTGCATTCAGTACGTGTCATCCTTGTCTCAAGGCGTCTCCTCATTTTGCCCAGGCCACGATGAAACGAGGCAAGGCAGGTTTCAAGATGTGTTTCTTCGAACTTAGGGTAAGTTATCACAGCCTGCCTCCTTAAGTCTGCTACATGTCAAATCATTAGAGGATCGAAAACGATGATGCATAAATTGCCTCTTCATCCCAGGGGAATTGAAAATGATTGAAGCTGCTTTCTTGCCCATTGCTCCCTTTCGAATGCTTTCGGTGCTGATCTAGCTATGGATTTCAAGTCGTGCACCTCACCTTTCCCCTCCTCATTATGTAAATTAGTCAATGTGTTCCGATGTAAACTAGTATGGGATGTCCACAGCACTATTGGAAACATGCGTCAATTTGACCGACCTCTGATATATTTTATGACCTTGATGGTGTTGGTGGGACCGTGTAAATCCGAGATGTCTCACCTCGCAGGCTCTTCGCCTCTTGGCGACAATCGGCTCTGACCGTCTTGACAGACATGTTGAATTTTGATATGTGGTTTGAGCCAACTTGCACGTTCCCAAGGTCCATGACACTCGTACAATAATATCGGATGCGGTGACTAGCTCAAGGTCGTAGAGACGGACAACGGAAGCGAGCGAGCGGCGCACCGTGACCTCGCGGAGCAATTGGGGCGACGTGATATGCTCATCCATTACGCCAATACGCACTGGAGACCGTCAGCGCGTTACTTGAGGGAGAGCGAAAGGGTCGAGTTGCGATCGACTCCGTGGACAAAGGATAGTCGCTGAGTGACCTGCCAGTGAGCAAGGACGATCTCAATTCGTGTGGGGGAATCTGACTCACCCGCGCGCCACCAATTACATAACGTGCCTCCGACTGTTGATCTCAACATGTCTAGAGATCCAAAGGTATTTGGACATATACCTGGCTACGAGTTTGGCCGTCCTTTTGACACTAGGTATGTGCGTGCATGACAGTACTTCCTGGCTCGTGATTCACTAGCACTATCCAATTTCTAGACAAGAACTGAGTGATGCTGGTGTACATGCTCCGACATGGGCAGGAATCCATGGTGATTCCAGTCCAGACGGAGGTGCATTCTCAATTTGCATCTCTGGAGGATACGAGGACGACAAGGATAACGGAGATAAGCTGTATACCCCATTCTCTCCATCTTGAGCCATACGTCCTCACTGCTGCTCCATAGCACTTATGTCGGCTCAGGTATGCCTTATGCTTATGCAATTACCTCAAGTTTTGTTTACATGACGGAGATCAGGAGGACGAGACGATGATACCAAGGTATGTACATCCATTCCTTGTAGACAAGCTTCGTGTCACTAAAGTCCTTTTAGAGGCAAATTGCACACCAATCCTTTGACGATCCTCCAAACAAGGCACTACTTGTCGGTTTCCCAACAACTGTATATTCGCATGCCTTACATTCTTTCAGGTTTCCTGCGAGACAAAGAGACCGGTCCGAGTGATACGGGGCGCGGATAAATCCAATAACTGGGCGCCATCCAAAGGGTAAGATGTTCAATAATATTTATGATTGTGTAATAACTCATGTTCATTGCCAGGTACAGATATGATGGGCTCTATGTCGTGGATTCAGTAAGTGTCATCCTTTTCTCAAGGCGTCTCCTCACCTTGCCCAGGCCACGATGAGACCAGGAAAGGCAGGTTACCGGACGTGTTTCTTCGCACTTCGGGTGAGGTGTCACGACCTGCCTACTCAAGTCTGCTACCATTTCAAACCTGCAGAGAATCAAAGAAGGGAATGAGAATTTGCCTTACCGATGCCTCACCCTAGAGAAAATGCAAAAAAAAGCACGAAACAACTGAAGTTGCATTCTCGCCCAGCTCACCCTTTTCAATCTTCCGCCAGGCTGTCAATATCGAGTTATGTGTCCCGCCTTTCCCCTATTACGGGTTGAGTCCGAGTGGTATGGATTGCGGTGTAGGCTAGCGAATGCTCTGACGTAGACTAACATGAGATATCTGCAGGAGTGGAAACATGTATGTACGTGAATCGACTGATCTCTAATATGTTGTATGAAATTGAATTGGGTTGATCGGGACTCACTGTAATTAGACCTTGGGGAATTCCACGACCGCAGGGATCCAGTGGTTGATTTTCCAGCGTAGGACAGACTGTAGACGTGACATCTGGCGTGTAGATCTGAAATGCCGCACCGTTGCAGGTTTCACGTCTTGGTGAGTACCAGCTCTTCCGATCGATCGTCTTCAATTCTGCTGGACATGTAGTTCGAGCTAGCTTGCACGTTCCCAAAAGTTCACGGTGTTTATGTGGTATTGGGTAGGCCAGTCCGCCGGAAAAACTGGCGCCTCAGATTCGAAATCTGGGTTGCCAGGGATGATGGTTCAGCATAACGAAGTTCATTCAAAGAAAAGGAGAAATGTCAGCCCAAGGCAGCAGGATTGGAGAACTGAATTTGTGAAACAATTATTTTATTTGCTAAATACTTAGCAAAATAAATCGTCAAATTACTCGATATGATGAGTTGCGCTTGACCGCCTTGTTTCCTGCAACTTGTGACGATTTTCCTCAATAACGTATGGCAAACGTGAGCCAGCTCCAGCCGGCTCTTGCCCCCCATGTCCAGAAAAGCTCCAGTGAAGCTTCGGAGAAGGATGCAGACGTATGTTTGTTAAGCAGTTGCTATTGCCTTCTCTGATTCCAACCTTTCTAGTTTCTCGCACTACGTCTTCTAAACAAGCGTGCTCGACTAAGATTATCACCTACACCGCTTGATTTAACCTCCTTTCCGGGCAAGGCTAGTTTGTTCGCGACTGTGAATTCAAAAGGATGGTTTGCAGCAGTAATCCGGGGTGCCAGTGGCGCGTCAGGTACGGGGAAGATGAATTCAACGTGTTCTCTGGCTGATTGACGATCCAGCATTGATTCTTTCACCACTTGCGGACCTGCGTTCTGCGCTTGCAGCAGCTTCAGCTGGGGACGAACAGTCATACAGACCTCAGAGACGTATCCCAATCAACGCAGCACCCCCACATATCCTTACATTTGCGTGCAATGACACCAGAGTACTTCTGGGATTAGTAGACGGCTCTATCCATGTCTACGCCTGCGACCAACTGTTGTCCAGCGGTGAAGGGTCTGTCCAACCCATCCACATGTTTGCAACATCATCCTCCGCGGCTCTTCTATCCATACAACCGAATCCAGGGGACATTCCCGAGTTGGTGGCTGTCCTAAGAGATTGTACGAATAGCCCTGGCTCGCTTGCGGTAGAGTTGCTTGATGTTCAGAAACTCATCTCTTCTGGTGGTTGGATGGCTGGCAAGTCGCCCAGCACAACGCCAACTTCAAGTGCGTATCGTATCATTTTCATCTTTGACTTGTACTAAGTTGTCCGCAGTCTCTTGGTCCCCGAAGGGCAAGCAGCTGGCACTTGGTCTTCAAAGTGGCGACATCGTCACTTTCAGTCCAAGTGCTACTGCTACTCCGAAGTCTAGCATACCCCACCCCCCCTCGGCCAATAACATGAGCGTTATATCCGTGCATTGGCTTTCGACGACGTCGTTCCACACGATATATGCTCCACCAGGGCAGCTGACACCGGATGTGGAACAGGTTCATTTTCATGCATCCTTGGATTCCAAGAGTAATTCTGCACAAGATATCAGATTCAACAACCCATATCTACCCTTCCCCGGGCTCCGCCCTCCTGGCGAATTTC
The DNA here is from genome assembly GCA_038093095.1 of Boletus insuetus. NCBI lineage: Eukaryota > Fungi > Basidiomycota > Agaricomycetes > Boletales > Boletaceae > Boletus > Boletus insuetus. The sequence continues at coordinate 17,860 of JBBPRQ010000180.1, forward strand.
TGGTTTGTCTTCGAGGCTGGGATCCATCAAAGGTGCTCCTGTTCATTGGAGACAGCATGTCGTCAGACATTGGTTTGATCGGCAGCATAGCCGACGATCCCGGGGAACGTTGGCATAACTTTGCCTTGGAAGAGACGTCCACACCCAGCTTGCCCTTAGACAAGGACCAAAACGACACTATCCTACTCGGAATGGATGTTGACCTGACGAGTAGTGAATCATATCATCACTCGACGGCGTCAGGGGAAGCGCTTGAGCTGCCTGCTCATCCGATCATGTATGTTTACGCATCGGATGGGACGATACTCGGGTGGCACGTACTTAATGTTACTGGGGCAGCTTATCCTGGGATGATTACGTCCTGGGATGCGTCGACTCCTGCGCTCACTGTCCCATCAGTTCCGAGTAGCATCGTACGTGAATTATCTTCAGACATGCAGACCACCCCTACCATTTCGCCGACCATCTCTACTCCAGCGGAGGCCGCTGCAATGAAATCCCCGTCCACTGTTTTTGGTCAGCCATCTACATTCGGTGCTCAGAGCACTGCATTCGGTCAACCCTCTGCCTTTGGGCAGCCGCAGTCTGGATTCAGCCAGCAGCCTACTTCTGCGTTCGACAAGGCACCGTCTTTTGGGCAGGCTACAACCCCGGCCTTTGGATTGACATCTACCCCATCACCCTTTGGGCAATCCTCCACGCCTACTTTTGGCTCCGCTACACCTGGTATCGGCTTCGGGGCATTCAGCTCCACAGGGCCGGCCAGTTTCGGTCAATCGGCATTCGGTTTTGGTGGCCCGCCGCAAACGACACCGACGCAACCTCCCTCGACATCCGTCCCCGAAGAAAGTATGGCTGCAGATGACGCACCAACTTTGGGTGGCCTCGGCCTTGGTTCGGCAATTTCTGAAGATGCTGATTCGAGACCGTCCATCTTTGGCAAAGTCAGCGTCCCCGTATCCTCAAGTCAACAGTCGGCCGATGGTAGTCTAATTAAACCGGGCACTGGTTTTGGAGCATTCACTTGTTTTGATCAGAGGAGCCCGTTCGCTAAACCCTCTGCCTCCAATAACCAACAATCCACCGCTACGTTTGGTGCAAATGCATTCCAGTCCAAGACGGAAAGCGCTCCTTCGTTTAGTACATCCCCTTCTTTCGGTACCGGCCAGTCGGTGTTCGGACAGGCAGCACCCACATCCGCTTTCGGACAGTCAACATTTGGCCAATCTTCTTTCGGTCAGTTGCAGACCGGTGCTTCGACATTCGGAAAGCCGTCTTTGGGACCCGTTTCCAGCGCTCCCGCGGCGACACCTTCCATCAGTGCTGGCACTAGTGGTGCATTCAGCGCGTTTGCGTCCGGTACCCAAAGTGCATTTGGCGTAGCAGCTTCGAAAAATGGACAATCAGCGAAGCCAGTTTGGGCTATGGGTGATTCGTCCAAGCCAGCGGAGTCGAGTCCTTTAGGGGCAACGAATGTGTTTGGAAACCCCGCTGAGTCACCTGAACCCAAGACACCTTTGGCGATTCCATCGAATATTGTGGACATATCAGCTGCGCCATCAATTATCTCTTTACCTTCGCAATTCGCGGCCCGAGATTCTATCACAAGAGACGATGACAGCAGGTCCCCTTCTCCTGCCCCAGTCCAGCCAAAAGCGACGACCCCGTCCGTTTTTTCGAGCTCCGCTCCCGGTCCCTCTACTGGTGCCTTTAGCAACTTACAAACGACGCCGTCTGCATTCGTCAAGCCTGCCCCTGGCGTCTTTGGTGGATTACCCAAGGATTCGCCTTTCTTTACACCCAAGCCACCCGAGGCCAAACCTGTGTCTGCTTTTGCTCTACCAGCGACGCCGGGTACCCCAACCTCGACGCCCCCGAAGGCAAGCTTTGCTCGGCCTACTTTTGGGGCGTCCTCGATGCCCGGCGGGGCATTCAAGAGTGCCTTCCCGTCGGTCTCTACGGCACCCTCCCAACCGGCTCCTGCTTCTAATAGCGATGCCTTTAGTGCGTTCTCGGGTGGTGGCGGTGGCTTTGCAGCGTTCACGTCAGGAGGAAGTAAATCATTCAGTGATCTCCTTCGTTCGAACGAAGAAGGCAAACCCCCAATGGCGGAACCATCTGAGGCTACACCCAAGAAACCCGCCCAGGAGTCGCCGCAACAAGCTGTCTCGACGACACCCACCAATGAGCCACCCAGGCCACCACCTGTGCCACCGGTAACACCGAAAGCTGAGAAAGAAGAACCAAAGACGGCCGAAGTCAAAGCAACCGAGGTATTTGTCGAACCCAAGGAGAAACCAGCAGAAACGATGCCAAATCATGAGCCATCCTTGGAGTCGATATCGTCCTCTACAAGCTCGTCCTTTGTTAAAGTATCGGCTGAAGAAGATGGTGAAGTTGTTGAGGAAGTGGCAACCGGCGAGGACGAATTGCGAGATGAAGCAGAATCGCTTTCGTCTTCCAGCGTGCCTTCAGAGCCTGAGGGGTCTGAGGAGGAGGAGGAGGAGGAGGAGGAAGAAGAAGAAGAAGAAGAAGAGGAAGAGGAGGAAGTCGAAACCCCCGAGGAAGAGGAATCCGAAGTATCTGAGGAGGAAGAATCTGAGGCGTTGGAGGCCGCCGATAAAGAAGAGACAGAGGAACAAGCGAAACCTGACCCTACCGAGGTACCCTTACCGACAACGCCACCGTTTACGAGGTCGCCATCCACGACACCCAAGGCGGAGTATCCCAAGATCACCGTATCGGTCTCACCCCCACCTCAAACGACTGCGCCTTCTAGCATCCCTCGAGCGTCTCCAGTGGGAGATCCCGGTACAACGCCCCCTGGCTCTCCCATCAGGGAAACTCCTTCAGTACCAGTGCAGATGCCAGTGCCTACATTCATGGCCCCTCCCCCACCGACTTCGCCTTTCGGTCTAACACCTCGTGCGGGTAACCGGCCCATACGCAGCTCCCCACTTGCGAGTCCATCCGTTGTCCTCGAGGGCGGAGTGGAGAAACCCCCGCCTACTTCCAAGTCCGCACCATTAGCAACAGTTCCCCAGCCAGCGGCTCCCAGAGTAGCTTTTGGCCAATGGACTCCCCCTCCACCCGCACTGGCCACGGATGCCGACTCGACTCAGCCAAGGGCGCCTCCAACCTCGTCGTTGTTCCCCGCGACAGAAGAGAAGTCTACTCCTGCGATCTCTATATCTAAGCCCACTTTTGGCGCCGCGCCGTCCGTGTTCACTCCTCCGGAGAAGGTTGCAACTATTGCGCCGTTGAGTGCCCCTGCACCCTCTCCCCTTCCATTCACACTCCCAACTACTAGCTTCTCTTCATTCACACCGAGCACTGCAACGCCAAGTACTTGGGGTACGCCTCCGAAGTCCGCAGAAGCCACTCCTTCCGTGACGAAAAACCCGCAAGCCTTTTATGGTGGTCAATCCAGCCTATTTGGTGCCAAGCCGGGACCACTATCAAGTACACCGTCTCCATTCATATCCGCGGCTCCATCGATCGTTCCCAGTCCTAGCTCGACGCCACCATTACCGAGGACGCCGGTACTAGTCCCTACCCCAACACCGACGCCAGAGGAGGGAATGCAAAAAGAATGTTCTGCCCTCGTAGCTGCCCTCAACAAGCAATTGGAGAATGTGAGTATTTTTCTTGTCATATTGTAATCATTCATTCATTTAATATTCGGGCTGTCTTTAGCTCAAGCAGATGGCGACAGCGGCTTCACTGAAGACGGGGGAGCTTAAGAAGACTTCTGGCCTAAACCATCAAAAGGCTGATCTCGGCGATCCCGAAAAGTGGCTCTTTGGTGATATAGTGGAGTATGGGAGGGTATTGGTGAATGTTCAGGCGGATGTCAAAGAACTGAAATTGCAGCGGGTGTCGTTGCGCAAAGCCATGAAGGAGTTGGATAGTAACATGCTCAAAAGTACGTTTTCAGACGTTGTTCTTATCGATATGGTCTGATGACTTCTAGTCAACACGAGGAAGGAGGAGATCATACGATTCAGCAAGGCCAAGACAGATGCCGAGTTTGCGAAAATGCTCAAAATCCGGACGCTTGCTCCGGAATATTCAGAAACTCAGTCACAGCTACGGAAGAACATACGGGTAAGTTTTCGGCGTTCGATGGATATTTGATCTTTACTCACCTGTCTCTCAGGCGATCAGGGATCGTGTGCAGAAACTCGAAGACTACCTACAGGCCTCGAAGAAGAGAATAAACGAATTCAGGACAGGCAGGCCCAGCATAAGGCGAGTGCTCTTTCCGCCAGATGATTGGACCGTAGTTTTTCAACTCTATCACAGGCCGCCCTCGCTGGATACTGTGAATCGCACGTTCCGTAACATTGATGTCGCCGTTGATCAACAAAAGCAAGAGATATCTCAGCTACGACATCGCATAATGAAATTTGAGATCTCGGGAAGTGTAGGTGCTCGAGGCCAGCTCGCTGTATCATCATCGAAGCGACCACTGGACGTAACTCCAAATGTTGCTATCACTACGGCAGCGGCGTTGAACGCGGAACGGTCTGCGCAGAAGTTAAAGAAAGCCATGTTAGCTTCCAGAAGGCAACCGCTCTTGAACACGATGGCCACTTCTTCCACCGTTCCGATGTCTTTCCAGACCCCGCAGAAAGCGACGGTGGTCAAACCGGATGGGAAGACGCCAGACGGGAAAACTCCCGAGGGTGCATTCTCCCTGCCGACCACACCAATGACAAGCTTACCCTCGTCACTGCCAGCGTGGTCGCCCTCCGAGTTTGGGAGTCCCGTATCACACGATATCACACCCTCACGAAGCCGAGGCGTGCTCAAACACCATCAAAAGCCGATCGCGCTCAAGAAAAATGCGAGCCCTGTTGGCTCGACGCAAACGCAAACGCAAACGCAAATGCAACCATCGCCGTTTGCGTGGGAGCCAGTGGAAGCTATGAAACCGGCGTCGTCGCTTCCGTTTTCTTTGAGGCCTATGGGGTCGAGTTGATTCAGGTTAGAGGATTTGATCTAGTTGCTGGTTTTCGAATGTAGTTGTACTGCAATACGAGTGGATCCGTGTTTTACTCAAAATTTGGGGCAGATGGAGGATCGGAACGTATGGATGATCTCTCCAAGCGGATGCGCGGTCCGACTCCCGAGGAGGTACATCATCACGTGCCCCGGGGTAGGCTTGGATACAAGTTACCACCGCCTCCTACTCGCCGCACATTCAACGGGTTCGCATGAGTACATCCACAGCGATGTCCGGGAGCTTCCAATCTATCTCCATGCTAATGGTGACGGTCAAAGCACGCATGAAGACACCAGACGCGGAGATGGGCCCGTCGCCGTCACTACGATAATCACCGTGCTGTGGCGCAGCAACTATTGAGTACGCTCGATCCTCATCATGTTCCGTCGTTGATATGATCCTTTGGACTTGCTTTGATCAGCCCTCCATCCGGCAAGTCTTGTACCGGAGTGATGGCGACTCTTCATTTTATCATAGTGCACTGACCATGTGCCAATGCCATGTGGTCTGTCGCCATCATTTCAACGGTCAGTCGACTTACTTATTAATGTGTCGAACGTTGCATTACGCCGACCAACGTACGCTGTTCTCCACTCGATGTGCACTCATACGCCGAGGTAGCTGCGACGCAGAGCGCAGTATTGATGGCCTGATTGTCGTATGTGTTACATCCACAAGTTGTCCGCACTAACTACACCACGTATCATCCCGTTTCAAGAATCTCCACAGACAACTATCTCTTACGTATCAAGCGCCGCACTGTTGAAACGCCATCGCAGTCTTTACCACAGATTGCAGGGGATACCATTTAGCCTTTTGTATATCCAAAAGCCCCAGATGACACGGTTTCATCCGATCCCGAGGTGTCCATCGAGGGCACGTATCCCGTCCATCCCTTTCATCCCGTCGGCCCATTTTTCACCTCACTCGAGCGCCGACGATGAACTTGAAGAAAGAGTTTGAAGAGCTTCTTCACTACCGAAACGCGTACTTTCTCGCCTTCTCTGCGACGACTGGGTATGTCTGTTTCGGATGGGACATTGGGCTGATCGGAGGTGTTCTCGCGCTCCCTTCGTTTCAGCAGTATTTTGGGTTGGATAAGGAGTCGGCGGCTGCACGTGCTGCGTTGAGCGGCAACATTGTTTCTGTACTGCAGGCGGGCGGATTGTGGGTTTCTCTTTATTCTTGAGGCGCGGACGCTGACGTGATGATAGCTTTGGAGCGATGATATCCACCTGGTTTGCCAACCGCTACGGAAGGAAACCGTCCATGCTTGCTTCCGCCATCGTCTTTTTCGTTGGGAGCGTGGTACAGTCGATCGTGGGCATCGGTAGCACGCCAGCCGTTGGACTGAAACTCTTTTATTTCGGCCGATTCTTTGGTGGTGTCGGTGTGGGGCTGATGTCTGCGCTCGTGCCGACCTATGTTACTGAATGCGCGCCGCGGACCATTCGTGGACGTTGTACGGGCAGCATCGAAGTGGCAGTTGGACTCGGAAACATGTTGAGTTGCAAGTATTTTTGGCTATTCTCGTGGTGTCCCGGCTATCTCACATTCTATCACCGATTTAATAGTCTGGGTCAACTATGGCGTATCTATCCAGATCCCTCTTGGGGAGATACAATGGCGCCTACCTATCGCCGTTCAGATTATTCCTGGAATGCTCTTTTTCTTGTTGATGCTCTTTCAGCCCGAATCTCCTCGCTGGTTGGTCGAGAAAGAACGTTATGATGACGCTGCCAAGTCCCTCGCATATATCGCGCGTACCGATCCTCGCTCGCCCTCGGTTCAATTCACCCTCTCCGAGATCCGCGCCGACTTTGTCGGTCGTCGTCAACTTGGTCTCGTCACCCAATTCCGCAAGATGGGCGAAAGCAGGATGATCGCCCTACGCTGCATCATCCCCTCTCTGCTCACTTTTTTCCAACAATGGTCGGGGACGAACGCGATCAACTATTACTCGCCCCAAATCTTTGCGGCGCTCGGCATCTCGGGCACGACTGCGTCGCTCCTTGCGACCGGCATCTACGGGGTGGTCAAATTCCTGACGACGTGTCTCGTGCTCGCGTTTCTCATCGACGCCCGGTCATGGGGGCGTAAACGCACGCTGATTTATGGCGGCCTCGCACAAGCACTGATGATGATGTGGTTGGGTGGGTACGCGGCCATCCACCCCGAACCGACGCTCATCCCCGCGACCTACCTCTCCATCCTCGCCATCTACCTCTTTGGTGCCGCCTTTTGTCTCGGATGGGGTATGACGCCGCTCGTGCTCGGCTCCGAGATCGCCCCGGGCCACCTGAGACCGGCCGTCATGTCCCTCGCGACTGGGGTCACCTGGCTGTTTTCGTACGTGATTGCGCAGGTGACGCCGAGGATGCTCGCACGGATCAGGTGGGGGACGTATGTCGTGTTTGGGGTAGCGGGCGTTCTGATGGCGGGGTGGGCGTGGGTGGGGGTACCAGAGACGACAGGGGTACCGCTCGAGGATGTCACGTGGCTGTTTTACGAGGGTGAGGGTGAGGAGGAGGGACGGGTGTGGACGCGGTGCGTGCAGGATGCACCGGGTGGGGGATGGGTGCTTCGTGTGCTGGGTCAGCGGCGCGTGACGAGCGTGGCGGCGCTCAAGAGGCGGGTGACCAGGGGGGACGCTCCAAAGATAGAGGACGCGTTGGACGATTCGGAGCCCGAGGCGAAGAAGCGGTCGGGTGTAGCAAGTACTAGAGCGAGTGGCCCTGTCACAGACACGCTCATAATCTGAGTTGACGTTGCGCGCATCAAGATACTGTCGTATCCGTGATACGTCATGTGGCTTCGTGATGGCATGTAGACATATTCGTCCTAGTCACACTTGTATCGCAACCGCAGGGGTGTCTTTTTTTTTTTTTTTTTCCTTCTTCTGACTGCCATCCGGTTGATACGTCTCGTCAACGTAAGCGTCATTTGGTAGCTCTTGCGAACAAGGGCATTACCTGATCATATAGCCACTTGAAGAACATTTCGTTTCATCGATAGACAGTGGACCCGAATTGCATCCGAATTCGTGTCAAGGGTACCAATTTGGCCTAGTCCAATGTCTTTTGTTGATCGCACTATTGTTTTTTCCAAGACGATTGTACATATGAAAGACAATTTTTTTTGGGTATCCAAGACTACAGAAGCTTGTTCGGAAACGTCATTGTGTTCTAGGATCCAACCGGGGAAAACCCATGACGAAAGCCAAGTGCAAGACCAAAGCTCTAAGAAGCGCACCAGGGAAGGATATATGTGCCAAGAACAAATGACCAGAGAGCAATCACAAGAACGAAAGGCATGCATATGGACCGATACAAGTACGGAATGCGCCAAGCACGCGTCGACGCGTGACCACGGCTCCAAAAGCGAGAGAACAAGGGGAAACCCGATACAACAACAAAACTACAGGGTACCGGCCCGAGAAGGATCGAGCTCAAAATGATTCCAGGAGATCGGATCTCTCTTCATAGTCGAGCATGCGCCGCGATGGCTTGTGTGCAAACACTCTCCGCTCAGCGGAGGCATGGCGGCGAGAAAAGGCGCTAGTACTACGTTTGCCCGGGCTAGAAGAAAGGCAAGTGAATACGACAGCGTAACGATGAGGGGCGAAAAGGTGCAGACCATTCCAAGGTTGACTTTGTAGTCGACTCGGCAGCTGATTGAGGGTTGGCAAGAACAGGAAGATCTTTCTGTTCGGGCCCAGGTTCTGGCATGCTCGCGTAGGAATTTTGGAAAATGTCGTTCTGTGCACCATCTTTGAAGTTGTAGAGATCGTTGTAAAAGGGAGGGGCATAGGTGCCCTCAAACATCTGCGGGGCGGGAATGAGTGGAGAGGAGCAGGGAGGACTTGGAGGGGATACATACGTTGTTGCCTTCGGCCTGGAACCAATAGAGGGGCTGTTTTGCACCATAGGTACAGTTACCTGGGACAGCATCCCTTTTTCCGTTTTCTGGGTCTGCACCACAGCGGCGAGCAACTTTGGGGGTGGCAAGGCCGACGTTGGAGGTGGATCCGGTGACACCACACTGGAAGCCGATCATGTACACTGGGAGAAGACATGAGAGGATATATGAGATGAGCAAGTTGAGAGGCATACTCTGCTCGGTACCGCTGTTGGCCGCGTGGATCCAGAACCAGGCGCAGATGCACTTGCCGTTTGGACACGGGGGCATCTTTGCTGGGACGGGGAAATCGGTGTATCGGTTCCAAACACAGACCTGGTTGACGCTGAAGACGGTAAAGTCGGAGGGTTTTACCTGGGAGACGTCGTCCTTGTACGCGATGGCGAGCGCGCAGCCCTTGACGTCGCTGAGACCGGTGGTGTGGAACTGGGTGACGGGGTGTCCGGGACAGGGGTTGTTGGGATGCTTTGGGTCCTGGATGTCGCCGCGGGACTGCGAGCTGCCATAGTAGGTCGTAGCGCTCTTGTCGCAGGCAAGCTGAGCGGTGACGGTCTGGCCGACGGGGAGCTCGAAGATGTCTTCCGGGTGGGGGGGGTAGTTGAGGAAGCCGTGGAACCACCAGTTGTTGAAGGTCCTGTGCATGAGGGGCACGACGGGGCGGTTATCGTAGCCAAAGTCGTGGGTGGTGACGTTGAAGCCCCATGCAGAGGGATGCCAGAGGGCTGCAGAGAGGTGAGTGGGGGTGAGTGGGACGGGGAGGGAGAGACGGACCGATGTGGGCGGCGACGAGGCGGAGGGAGGAGAAGAGGGCGAGGAGGAGGAGGACTGACATCTTCCAGAGGCTGTCTGGCTTGTCCGACTGTTTTCATCGCGTCTTTATAAAGAGAGGGATGACGAGAGTCTTCATTGTAGTCACGCGTGACAACCGGAAATGAGAGAGACGCGATTTAACCCCGTACGGAGATTTTGTCGTCGTCACCAGGTCATCCTACCTCCGCCCTGTTCCACCCTGCACGGTCAAAGCGTCAAAACTCTCCTTACAGGCTCACTTTTCTCAGCGTTGTTCCCCAGGTCCACACTCCACATGCATTGCCATCCATATAAGCACCTCCGCCTCTGCCTCTTCCTGACTCGTCTCCCTTATGATCCTCAAACAAGCGACATCCCCTACCTCCGCCCTTTCGTCGCGTCACGAAAGGCCTTTCAAATATGTCTGGCCTCCTCTTGAAAACTACTTTGATTCCTCCATGGCACGTTCTGGCAGAGTACGTCACTGCTTCTCTTCTCGTCCCTTCTCACACTTGCCACCGTAGCTCTACGACACCGTCGCCCGCGCACACGACCTTCGATACCAGGTCTCCCCTAGCATGCTCGATCCTTCCTGGTCCACCCCGCGCCCTCTCAACCTCAGTGAGCGTCGTCGTTCCCTTGCCAATGTCTCGGGGGATTCACCCGATTACACGGGCATCTTACCAGGCTGGCACCCCCGTCGATCTCCCCACGAAGACCGCCGTGGCACAGTCAGCGTCACCCCAAAGGAAGTCAATTCCCTCGTCCCGTACATACCGCCCATCGACACCACCTTCCCGCCCCCGTCCAAGCAGTGGCTCGATGCAATGGCAAAACGCATCCTGGCGGACGCCCAAGCCGATCTTAACGACTCTCATTCTAATGCCACTTCATCGGACGACACTTTGTTCGATTACGACTCCGACAGCACCCTCGACCTTGTCACCACCGTCTCAACCCCACAACCTCCCCCATCAGAGTCCGATTCAAACCCTCATGATCCCGATTTCAATTCAAACACGGACACGGATACCGAAACTGACACTGACATGGACATGGACGCTGACGACGAATGCGACCGGAATGCCACACCCACCTCCCATTCGGGTCCTGGTACAGAGTGGCTAATCCGCCGTAAGCGTCCTTCCATCATCTTCAGCAACAACAAGAACGTCACTACACACACACGTCTCCGTTCAGGCTACCCGGGAAAACGTCGAAGAGGAGGAAAGATCGGATTTCCCGGCGGAATCTCCAAGTCCCCCAAGACCCATGCAAACGACACTCCCGCGCGGCAGCGTACCGCAGACGAGTGCACCGAACGTTCCTCGTCCCTTGCTTCCGCACGTACCTCACCACCACCTGGAAGCGACGCAGCACCCGTTTCATCTATCATGGCGACTGCGCTCCAAATGAAACAGGTTCGAATCGCATCCCCTGGCATCGCTTCTCCACGGCTCGTACCCCAAACAAACATCGCCTCCTCCGTTCCTCCCAGATCTCCCAGACTCTTTCCTTGCCTGCTGGATAGCTGTACTCAGGTCTGTGCTTCCGCCGGCGACCTTCAGAGGCACCAACAGTCCCTCCGTCATCGTGCCCCTTCCTATGCTTGTTTGGCTTGCGGCAAGTCATACACGCGATCGGACGCGTTGAAGAGGCATTTGAACAGCAAGGCGTCATGTAAGAAGGAACACGCCACGAATCTGACCAATAATAATCTACAAGGGGACCAAGTAGCAGCGGAAGCGAACGACGAGGCGGTGCAAGTCGTGGTCTCATCTTCTGGATGATCGAGGTGTGGAGACGGCGTGCCTCTAGCTCCACCTTGTTTTTCTGGTTCTCGGTGGCATGGCACAATCGTACGATGTCTCGCACTCGATTGGTTGCATATCGCCTGCAGGTCGGGCTGGATACGTTGCATACCCTCTTCAGTCTCTCTCCCTTTCCCTCCCTTTCCCCCGTTTCTCCTCATTCTGCTCGCATCCTTGTATCCACACTTGTCACTTAAATTCGTGTACCATGTACTGTACATCCCATGTCGTCCATCGTCGCTCGTTTGTCATTAATCAATAATCTTAACATCCGTCCCTGCACGGCGAGTTGGATCGTGCCATTTTCTTTTTGGAGAGTGATGCAATGGATCCAATTCCCCGTCGTTCCATGATCGAAGCACACGAATCGACCGATACGCGCATCACCCCAACTAGCGTTTCATACCTAAAAAAAAGGGGGGGGAGGAATATGCAATGCATCCCAAAACGCCTCTGTCTCGCCTTGCAGTAGTCGCCTTCAGATCTCCCGCGCGTCGACGGTCCGTGTCAACCGAACACACGGGAGACGGGCGTCCTTCTGTCCCCTTGATTCATGCAGTCCCCCCCCCTACACATGCGTCCGGATCTCGCGTCCGTGTGCAAGGGACGAGGCCCGCACGGTCTGTGCAGTAGTGTACTTCGTACACGAGCGATGCGTCAACGGTGGGTTGACGCGCCAGTCAGTCGGGGCGAATGAACCCCCCGTTTCAAAAAAAGAACAGCGCCGACGCACATGAGACGCTAGGACTCCCAAGGGTTCAAGCGCAACGTCATCGATGCGATTGAACCCCCCCCCGTTTCAAAAAAAAAAAAAAAAAAAGGGAACAGCGCCGACGCAGAAGTCGATGTTTTGTTCGGACGTCGATCCGTGAGACGCCAGGACGGGCATCACCCCCCCAAGGGTTCAAGCTCAAGGTTCAAGCGCAACGTCATCGATCGAGTCACCAGCTATCCCGTCCAACCCAAACGGCATCGCGTCGGTGGTAACGCGGTCGATCGAAAACGCCGAGCCGTGTACGTCAATACGAGATGTCAAGGAAAAGATGAAAAGATGAAGTGGTACCCCCTTCGATGCGCAGTCGTCGGCATGACAGGGTTCAAGCTCAAAGCCTGAGGGTCGCTGGTTCAGGCTCACAGTCTTTTCCGAAAAACAAGGATACCCCGCTGGTGCGCTATTGCTCTCGCAGTTGGACCTCTCTCTGCGTCGAGTCGTCGCACGCGAGCGGTTCATGTAACGGTGGTTAGTCGAGACGAAACCAAAATACTTTGAGTCCTACGTCATAGTAGGATCGATATGAGATGCCAAGGTGAAGATAAGTACACCTCTGATGGCACACATGTCCGAGTGGGGATACGACTCTCCTTTATGTTCGGGAATGTGTTTAATAATTGCAAGGGTCAAGGTTTTCCTCCGTCGTTTCTCCAAGGTGTGAACGTTGAGCGCGCTGTTTAAGCGATTCGTCCACGAAGCATGGGTGTACAAATGTGATCCACACATATGATCGTGAGTGTCGCGTTCATTCGGCATTCGCCGTCATGAAGAGGAAAGGGATACGTGGACGTGGGCATCGAGGTTGTCTCGCTCCGAGTCGGATGAGCGCGAAGTCTGCGTAGCCTAGTAGTACGGACGGCCTGCCAATCACGAACGACTCCTATGCTCAGGCTCGACGTCTGGTCAGAAGCGTCTCAGAACGTGACTATGATCATGACCCACGTCCGATTTTCTCGGTATCGGCGACTCGTTTGTGTGGTCATTGTGTGCTCGCGATGCGTCGTTGACTGTCCCAGTATGTTGAACGAATGAGATCCCAAGGACGACGTCCCGGTCGAACTTTGTACCGCAGATGTGGGATGTGGTGCGAGATGGCACCGAGCGGGTGGCCCGGTGCAATATTGTGTGACAGTCTAAGAGAGAAGCCATTGTGCGGCTTCAATGCGCTTGTAGCTGTGAGTGTTTATTATCCCTCCGAAGACAACACTTTTTTTTTCTCTCCATGGATTCAGTGCGCTGGCGTTCGAACAGTCGTCTACGTACTTGCCTGAAACACGACTTGAGCTCCTATCTTCACATATATTAGACTTACAACACACCCTTGCGGGACGTGACCAAACCAGACGTCGACTCAGTCAAAGAAGGGATGGTTCTTCGCATCCTGATTCCTGAAACAAGGGTCGTGTCATCCAGTTCGTTAGCGATAGGCCTGCCCAATCATCACATGGACTTCGAACGCTTCCTTGCGGACTCTCACCAAGTCAAGGCCTCGAGATACGGTTCCCCCGGGATTATTGAAACGGGGGTCGTGTCATCCAGTTTGCTAGCGGCACTCCTTCTGGGATGGATCCCAAAACACGACCTGTGGACTGCGACCAAACCGAGCGTGCACGAAGGAGGACGGTTCTCCGATTCTTGAAACAAAAGGGTCACATGTGTGCACCCGGTTAGCCGAACGACGGTCCTGCTCAGTCATCCTATCGCATGGGGAAGAAAACGGTCACCTCCAAGCATGATCTCGGTCATACGAGGCATCCTGCGACCACTGATTCCGCATAGGAGGACCAACGGTTACCGACCACAAGGTGCGTCGCATACCGACCAACGTCCACCTCCGCAGCGTCCCCGCAACGCGCAACTGCCCATCATTTCTTGTATTCATTGTGGCGTCTGCCCGGGCCTGTCAACGTTCAGTGTCGATGCTCGGCTAAATTCACCCCATCTTACCTCCCTTGCACCATGTGCAGCATGTCTCGTCCCTGAACCGCGTCGTCTTAGTATTTTGATGTATGGACTCGAGTTGCATGTGCGTCGCCAATCGTAACCTATTCTCTTACGTTTGTCTTGCCATCGCCGTCGCATATCGTTCGTGTAGCCTCTCATGTCGTAGGCGCAGAATACCTTCAGGGTCCGCCTCCCAAACGTTTTGCCAAGTGTGTAGGTCCCAGTTTCAAATGCAATGGCCAATCATGATGTTCGTCGACCCATCCGGTCCGCGTCGGTCTTAATTACGACAATTGCGTTGCCCCGATCTCACCGGCTTTACCGGAATGGGTGTCTCCCGCGGTGCCAGCTGGTGAACCGAACAATGGCATTTTCCTCCCGCTCCACCATGCAACGTCGTCCCCGGACCCGGAAACTGGATACGATCACTGCGCAGCGGAGATGAGTTGGCTTGTTGGCCCAAAGTGAAATCTGGTTCTTCGTCAGCAATCGTGACTTGTTCGCCAGGTCCCCCAACTACAGCACAGTGACCCCCAAGATAACCAAATCAAGTCGAGCGTGGTCGACCAAGCCTTCCCGAAAAGAACGCGAGGCATAAAGGAACGTTCCCAAAATCACGACCGCTTGTTATGGGCTATCAAGACTCGAATCGCAAAAACGGCTCAGGATGCCTGATATGTACTCGGTGTCAGCAAACGCGTTTTTTTTTTTTGGGCAAGTACACTTTGCTTGAAAGTTCCGTTCCTATCGTAACACTGGTCAGGCGCACAGCATGTGATGGTTTTCGACAGGTCCCCGAGCGTCCTCCTTTTTTTTTCCTTTTCGTTGCCTTGCCCAGACAAGGCGACCGTGTGGAACACCTCGTGACGAAATGAAAAACGTGCGACGCTCCCCCGCGCAAAGCGTTTGTGAGCGGGAATGCGGACCATGCGTCCCTCTCCATTAGAAACCGTTTCAATTCCACCGCGTCGTGATACAGCCCAAGCAGACCAACGGTGGGATCGGCACCTCCGGAGGGCCGGTCCTCCATTCCTTGATATCATCATCCTCATCACTGGCCACGAACCGTACATGTGTACAACGATTTCCGGACACCGTGGACGCGTCACTTTTGTGGACCTATGCATGGCATAGCGACCTTGTTCTCGGAGAGGGCGCCCAGGCACGTACGGCGTTTAACACGCCAATCACCGTGTAGCACTCGTAATAGGATACGCTGATGGCCCCCCCTTTTTTTTTTGCCACCACCTTTCTTTTTTGCCTAGCATCAAAAGTGTCTTGTGCGCGCTGGCGTACATAGCAACGGGATCAGGCCATCCAGGGTCTCGGCCAGTTTGGGCGCGCGTGGTGGCATATGGATCTGGTGCGCATGGTACTAGATTATGGCTCCATGATACTACTCCGTCTTATCACATTTCGGACGCAATTCGTAGGGCATACAGCGAGTGTCGCGTTTCCAACAACTGGGTGGACACCAATATACCATCTGCCAGTGGTTGTGGTCATCAAGTATGTATTCGGATTCCCGACACAGATCCGTCGACACATTGAGCTCGTACTAGATCCGTTGCGATCGCCCAGTGCCTGTGTTTGGTCTCGGGCTCCACTTTCAAGGGCAGTACAAAGAGTACAATAAGGGCAAGTGCGGCGGGCAATGTGTCGTTGGATCTCAGATCTCGCGCATCTCGCGCTTATTCCCATTTTGCAGGCACTTAACCCGTCTGATTCTTACAAAGGATGCAATTCTTGTTCAGACGATTGGGGTGAAGCCCGCCATGCCACAATGTGACATTTATGGGCGCGCGATCACTAATCACTTTCAATCTGCGCTCTCAACACTTGAAGGATCTTGGAGTCAGGACTCGGATCCATATGGACACGTCATGGATACTTGTTGTGATACGAACGCCGTTCTCGTACATGCCTACAGTGCAGGCAAAATATTCAATGTGTGGCATGTGCGTCAGGCACATACTTACCAGTATGTGTCCCATCTCGGATGGAAATAATTTCAAAACGTTCTTTCCTGTGACTCACCTCAATGACGCCCTATGCCCCACGGGGACACGCGTAAGACAAGTGAATTAAAAACAATTGACGCTTAGAACACGCCATCCGGATGGACATGTGAATGGGGAACGTCTTACAGCACGAGCGTACGCGTGACTACGGCCGTCGAATGACACGTACACTCACTCGGTGCCCAGTGGGGAGGGGCACATATAGTGCCAGCACCGGTCAGTAGTGACGTAGACGACCTGGCACCCACGTCGGCACGCCGGCGGTGGACTGACAGTCGGAACTCCGGGCCCAGCGCATTCTCTCGACCTTGACATGGACAGTACTACTTGACGATATCGGTATCGCGATCGATGGAGCGCAGGTACCCGGGGCGTTTCCCTCGCTGGCAGGCCTTCACCTCTAGTAGGTCCCTAGTCACCCCGTCAGAACGATGACACGATAGCACGACTCGGATACGCTGACACAGTGCTCGGCGCTCGGCGCAATGTCATGTACTCGTGCATGTCCAAAGTCTGTGCGACGTTTTTCGGTGGATCCCCCCTGCCCAGACCAAGACCAAGACCGACGCCGGCTGTGGAGCGTACTGTCAGTGTTCCAAAGGCTTGACGTTGGGCTCGGCGTAGTACTCGCGCCCCAGCTCGGCGCGTCCTAGTTGTCCTGTTGTCAGTGGCCACGTTCAGGATGGGTGGTACCATTTTCCATTGCACTTTGCTATAGAACGCCATACCCTCGGACCAGTCGTCTTGGACCACGTCCACCGCCTAGGCTAGACAATGTTCCAGATCGATCTGACCCAAAGTGGGGAAAGGGGGAAATAAAAAAAAAGGGGAAAGAGGCTAGCGCCTCGAGCCTATCGCCACGTCAGGGAAACAACGTTGTGCCTAGAGACACAGCCCGAAGCCTGGTGTAGAACCAAATTCCAAGGGGGGAAAGAAGGGAGAGGGACTATCGCCATCAGGAAGATAAAGTCAAAAACCGCCATGGGGCCGAGAACGGTGCATGGGGAAAGTGCTGCGATCTCGCGGGAGCGCTGGGTACCCCGGGGGGTTTCTGGCTGCGCTACAGCCTGGTCATATCCTGTCGGAACCACTTGGATGGATGGATATATACGCATGCACTGGCACAATACAATTGTCGCGTGTGTGTGCCTCTACCACTGGCATGCGGATCTGACGGGTGCACTGACGCCACTCGTAAATCTAACTCAGAAAGACGAGGATTGAAGTTGAACATACCGAATCCGAGTTTGGAAGCTGGAACTTGAACTTGAGCTCGACGTTGGACTCGTCTCGCACCCTCGGCGCGTCATGGTTTTCCTTGCACCACGTTCAGTATGGGACCATTTTCCCGTGCACTTTGCTATAGTAATCGCACCACCACGTTCACTGCCCAAGTCCAGACACGATCTAGATCTGACCCAAAGTGAGGAAAGGGGGGAAACCTCAAGCCTATCGCCGCATCAGGGAAAGAAATTAAAAATAAAAATAAAGTCCCTAGACACAGCTTGAGGCCTGGTGGAAAACCATGTCATCCTACAGCCCGAGACGCAAAAAGGAGTAAAACCCCCACCCCCGACTCGAGGGATCTAGTAAGATTCGTCATCAATTTCATTATCAATACTGTACCTGCCGGTGGAGCGTCGTTCATATGGCGACGTGCTTTAAAATACGGGAAAAGGGTCCCAGGTTGTCGGGCGGTGCTTGTAACACGAGATATGAGCTGATAAAATCACAGCCTCCTTGCTCCTTTTTTTCATATCGACGACGGGCGTGCGGGTGTGGCAGGGGGTTTAAATTTTAAGTTGCACCTGTACAGGAATATTAATAATACTCGTGTTCTTGCACAATCCTGTTCGGTCGCAGAACACTTCCAAGAAGTGAACGCGCCAATCAAAATTATCCAGTCGTTCGATTATGAGGGGGGTCCACGACACTCGGCCAAACCCGACGGGGGACGCATCATCCCGTCGCACTCGCCCCTAGGTTCACTGGCAATCAGAAATACACACGCTCAAAGACATAAAAGGACAATCACGTCCCACCGGAAATCAAAGCGCCCTCGCTCCGATTGGTTCGCCCAATCGAATCATTCACGATGACGAGGCAAGTGTTTGCTAATGATAATGATATGATCCCGCGAGACGCTTCAAGCGTGACTGTGCCGATCGTGCGAGTGACATCTGGACGTGGGGAGAAGGACAAGATTAAACGCATCTCGCATCCGACCGACAGGCCGTGGATAGCTGAACATACTTTCCCCCGCTCAAGTGTCCAATGGCCGTCGTCGTGGTCGTGGTCGTGGTCGTACACCCGTGGAACTGAACCAACCGGAAAAATACGCGCGGACCTCGCACGGTCTCTTGACTCCGCTGGATTCTAGGACTCCGGCTCCGAATGGATCGTGTCCAATATCCAGTATAGTGCGTGTAGCAGAAAGTGCTTGTCGTCTGATCATGCCCATGACATTGCACGGCCAACAAGACATAAACTCCGACATGGTCTGCCACGGTGCATTCCTATGCCTCCGAGGTGTTCATGGTTACCTGGGTCCTTGATACCTTTAGGCCAATGGCGTGCTCGGACAGATGGGCCGTTCCGAGTGAAGTTGAACAACGCGCACGTCTGGACATGAATGACATTTGACGACGTATGGCGCTATAAATAGGCTACCGTCTCAGCACTGCCAAGTATCGGTCCCTCCTACCCTGTAGACATGTCACAAACCAATAACGGGAACGAAAAGACTCGCCGCATGAGATTCTACCAATCCTCCTTGGCTGTGTACACCTGCATCAAATCTTGCTATTTGTTCCGTAGAGGGATGGGACACGACCGAAATATTAGGGGGTGAGAGCCTAGAGAGAGACGCTCAGGAATGATCCGGATGGATGTGTATGGCGGTGCGCCGGGCTAACGTGGTCGCCACGAAGGCCTGGTAAACTTTGATGGTGAAGCCGAGTGATTGGAATGTACAGAAAGTGTGACGACGGAAATTTCCACGGGATGTTAGGTACGCCGGGAATGTTAGATGGTGCTTACCGTTGAAACGTTGATGCGCTAGCTGTAAAAGTGCGGGATGAAACTTGTCTGGCACACAAAGGTCGGATGGTTTCAGGAAGCGAGGAGAACTTGAGTGTCCTTGTTTATGCAAGTTTGTATCCGAGCCACCGCAATGGGCGATCAAACTTTGCACTTTGCAATCCTTGGAGATGTCTCATCGCTACAGGGCGTCTAGACTATTTGCGGTGTAGGGCTGCGCTGATGGGCTGTCTCTGGGCACTAGTATCGCATTCAAGGGATCGTCTCTGCGATGGTTGACCACGCCATCTTAGAAAGGAGAGGTCCGAACAAGAGACATTGAAGCTGGGATAAAGCTATTTTCGTTTTCATCTCGTCAATCGCACGAGCTCCGAGTCGGGGGAACTCGATGCCCGCTGTCTTCTCATACGTGACGTGGGGTCTATACAAGTACCCGGGCGCCAAGTGCAACGAACGAGCCAACTGAACGACACTCTATCTAGATGTGAACTCGCACGAGTGTTCACACGTCAAGCTATCTATAAGGCACCGTCTGGCTTGGTGTTGAATATCGTGTATTTGTGGCCCATCACTGGAGGACATCACGTTTGATCGTAACGATACGGGACGGCCAGTTACGGTATGGCTCGTCGAATAGAATTAATAAGTTTCTTGGCCGGAGATGGACTGCGCAGGTGTCCCGGGGGTATATGCGCAGCAAGGAGGTGTGCAACCATCATGGAAGTGAGCAACGTTGTATGTGGATTGTCGGAGTGGAGCATTGATGGAGTTGCGGTGGCGGAGCGAGCGATCGAGACACAGCAGAGAAACTTACGCGGGAGAATTGGCGGGATGGTGAGTCCGACCGTTGTGCATGGCCGGGTATCATTCGCGCAAACGGAAGGGAAAGATGATGGCGCACAGCCCGCCTTTATTAACGCGCCGACGAAGCAGTGCGGTGGCCCCTAGTTCTATAGTTGAACGTCGGAGAGGAGGGCGGTGCTGAGACCGTTGCGATCAAACGACTTCCAGGGAGTATTCGATCGAGGAAGAGGTGATTCGCCAACATGACAGCGGCGAACTCGATCAGACAGCGCCGCACGTCGGAAGCAAATGGAACCGATCGCATTTGTGACGGTGATGGCAAAAGCAGCACTTTCGCGGGTGAAGTAGTATGATACATGTAGGATGGACGTTTAATTTGACTGATACATCTCTCGGGCGCGGGCTTCGTCAGCAGCTGAGTGAGAAGGTCCTCCGGAGACACGGGATGACGGCAAGGCCATCCGCGGACTCGATAATATGCATTCATACTAGCAGACAATGGGAAGACGGGTCATGTGAATTTGCCGAGCTGTCAGTGAAAGACAAAAGAAAGAGTCGGTAAGACCCGCGCGTGACTACGAGATGGAGATGGCCAGATCCCAACCACAAACTCGCACGTCTAATGGTACACAGAACGGGCTGCACGAGCAAGAAAGCAGCACAAAGTAAGACGTAGAGACTGGACGAGCCGAGGGATGAGTCTTGTGGCATTAATTATTGGGTGGAGGGGTGGCGGAGGTTAAATAAAAAGCAAGGCACAACAAGTTCTCACCCGGCCTTTCTCCCTTCCCCCGCGCGCTTAACTTTACCCTTCCCCTTCCTCCTCCTCCCTTCATCGATCGACCATCCACCCGCACCGGCCTCTCTTCTCCTCCCTCCCTTCGACGATGGCCCTTCTCCAGTCAGATCCACACTATCGCGACCACGATTACCACACACCAAGCCCTTCGAACAAACCAATCAACATCGGAGCTTCGTCCCCCTTCGACATGTACGAATTCAGCCATCTCCAGTCCCCTCCCTTCCCCCACACGCCCTCCTACAACGGATCCTACCACAACTCCCCCTACTCGGGTCAGTCTGACCTCAGCTACGACCCAGATGACCCCGACAGCTTTCTTCTTGGCGAGGGTCTCGACAGTCTTGCCGTCCGAGGAGACGAGTACGATCCCGCAGAATACGACGCCCCAAACTCGTCCAGTCTACTCGTCTTTGACAGCGAGTACATGCCTGGCTTCGATGGCACTCATGTAGCCGTATCTGTCACCCCTGCTCCAATCGACCAACACTCCCCCCGTTCATACGACCACAGCTCCCCCTCCAGCAACGGCGACGGTCGTCCACGTAGCCGCGCTTCTTCCGTCTCCTCAAACCCTCAAATCCTCCCCCATTCTTCCCCTCATCTCGACGTTGCACACAACTTTGAAAACCTGCGCTTCGAATCCCCAAACTGGCGGCAAAACCAGCTGCCAGGAGAAAGAACCTTGTCTCCCCCGCGAAAAGCACAGTCTCCACCTCAGCTTCTCATTCCAGACAGCAGCCCTTCGTTATTCCCCCAGGAAACACCAATGATTAATGCCCCAGACGGCGATGGCGGTTTCGTTTCGAGCGGTCCTCAACTTCACATTGTCCCCGCTACTCCCGTAAGTGGTGGTGGAGCGGCTTCACAAGCCGTTCCCTTCCAAGCCACCCTGGAAACCCTCCATCAAGGCAAGTTTGTTGATATCATCACGTTTATTTCTGGAAATCCATTCTTACCTTTTTTGTCTTGTCTGCGTTTTACCTCCGTAACAGGCTCATCGCAAAACGGACCACAGCAACAAGCGTCAACACCCCCATGGGATCAGCAACAAATTCAACAAACCGAGGTCTCCCAATCTCTCGGGGTACCACCTCAATTCCATGAACAGGGCGTACAGCCTTTTTCGCACAGCCACACTTCCCATAGGGGGCTGTCCGCTCTCGGTCCCCAAGTACATCCCGATGGTACAAATAGCAACTTTCTCTTTCCAAACATCCCCCCTCGTACGCGCAGCAAGTCTGATACTGCTTCATCTCTACGTCCTCAATTTTGGAATTCCTCCCTCATGACTCCAGACCAACTCAACTCCCTTGAAGGTTCTGCCCTCGACGACACCGCCCCTACCGTCAACCTCAACGAAGTCCATCCTCAACACCACCAACAATACTCATCATCGTTCAATCTCTCAAACGTTACCCTCCCTCAATTCAACTTTAACCCCACCTCAACCAACATGTCTTCCTACCTCACTCCCGGCGACCCCGGTGCCGCCGTTAGTATTCGTAGAGCCAAGTCCGACAGCGGTCGCCCAGGCCATAATCGCCTGTCGCGCTCCGAGGATATGACATCTTCACTATTCTATCCCCCTTCATCCCAACAAGACTTCATCAATCGTCAGTTCCTATACCCACAGGAGACAGTCCCTTCCATTCGCGGCCACGCTCGGAGAGCCTCCTCTGGTTCTCGTGGTGGTGGAGACGGTAGCTGGAGCGCACTGTCCTCTAATCGTCAGAGTCCATACCCTAGCCCGTCTGCAAGTCCACGTGTTCGCTACGAAGACCTTCCCAACGTTCCACTCACCGGCAGACAACTCCCGATGTCCGGCCAAGCTCCCTCTCCCCAGCCCGTCGGCGGCCTTGTGGTCAATGTCTCGAAGCAGACTGTGACGAGCGAACGCACAGCTGGTGCAAGTCATCGTCGCAGGAAGCAAGATGCCAACTTTTTGTGTCCTGTGCCAGGCTGTGGTAGTACGTTCACAAGAAGCTTCAACTTGAAGGGTGCGTTGTTCAATTCAACGTGTTGCTTTACCTCATATACTGACCCCTTTATTAGGTCATATGAGGTCCCACAACGAGGAACGGCCATTCCAGTGCAAGTGGCCTGGCTGTGGCAAGGGCTTCGCTCGGCAGCACGATTGCAAACGTCACGAACAGCTGCATTCCAATTACCGTCCCTTCACTTGCGAGGGGTGCAACAAGACATTTGCTCGTATGGACGCTCTCAACCGACATTGTGAGTATCCTCACTTCGATCCATGGCAATAACTCAACGTCTATGTCTACTCAGTGCGTTCTGAAGGTGGTGCTGAATGTCAGCGCATCTTGGATGCCGCCAAGGGCTCCGACAAGCTGACGATTCCCAAGACTGAAGAGAAGGCATGGCCTGGCATGAGCGTCATGGTCTAATACCTGGTCACGTCTCTTTTACCGCAAGTCATCGATGGCCCATATAATCTGCATCAAGATAATCTTTGCATTGTATCCTCAAGTTCACTTTTACGATTACTTACCATACATACGGGATGCCGGTGTCTGCTTTCATCTGGTATTACCTTGATCCCCGCCTATTCCCATCCGCATCCCCCCCACCTATCATTTATGCTGTTATTGATAGCAGGATTTACCCTCTGCTCGCCTTCGTATATTCTCGTGTGTGTGCACAGCTCTCATCTTTATTATTCGTCGCCCTCTTTCTTTTACCTATGTTCGATTCTTGTAGCGTAGCTCATCGTAGATATTGGTGGACGTGAGTCATCCTAACCTATTTATGTAACTGGAACGACAGACTCTTTGGAAAAGCAAATCATTAATATTTTTAATGCTTTCCGATGGAACGCGCGTTGAATGTGTGGCGGTGGTCTGACCTCGAGGCTAGCACGAGGACGTATCCATGTATGTACAATTTAAATGTGTGTGTAGTACACTATCAAACCTACGAGGAGATCGCGTCCATAACTAGGTATCCGACGTATCGGACGGTTTGATTTCGGATGAATCCGATGATGGCTAAGACGGTTTGCCGAGGCCAGTGAGAGCGTCAAGCGCGTGGAGAGCAAGGCTAAAGGATGGACGTCATGGACCACTGGACGTGCGTCGTGCACTGCCTTGCGTTAGTGACACAGGATGGGCCCGTCGGTGTAGCATGACGAAAAAAAAAAAAATTGTAATGTTTCCGATCAGGCTGGCCGGTGTCCCACCCCTTCTCTCAGAAATGTCTAGACTCGGAAGGAGGGGAAGGGTATGTCGGGGCAGTGTTGTCTCCGTGGTTCGTGGTCGGTGGTCGGTGGTCGGTGGTCGGTGACTCGGTGTGTGCCCACCCGGCGTGGCCGGGAAAGGTTACGTAGGGGGAGGAATGGAATGACACTCCGAGTCGATCGGTGCGGCCGTTCACTCACGCGCACGCCGGTTCGAGTCAGCGCAAGAAGTCGACCAAGTAACGTATGCTGATATGGGGTTCTCGGCCCTTCCGAGTCGTAATAGTGACAAAGTTAGCCTGAGGTGAGTGGTCTTTCTTTTCGAAGCACGCGCGCTTGGATGAATGTTTCTTTGCTTTACGCGTTCGTGCCCCTGAGACGTGTCGATTCTGGGCTAGACTCGGGGTATACCTATATGATTCATGAGCAAAAACGACTCAGGTCAATCACTTCCGAAAGTCTGCACTGCCTCGTCAATAGAAAAGATCTAGTTACAGTATAGGAACGACAAAAATAAAATAAAACACCCTCCATCATAATGTGCCTTGAAGGAACGAGCGGATCTGAATCTGACCAATATCATGCACGTATGTGCCAGAGTACTGCGAATCAGGCCATGACTCAGTACTCAATCTTCAGTGCTCAGTCATCGATCAATCAGTAGTCAGCACAAGTCCCGTGACGCATGATGGGCAGTGGTGCTTTCGAAACCCGACTCTGTCTGGCACTGACATATCATGTTGATCGGGTCAGTCGGATGGGATGACGTGCCAGGGCCGAGACACAGCAAACCCGACCGCAAAACCGACGACGCCGAGTTTCAAGTCGCGCAGACGCGGCGCGCGGCGATAGTTGCCGTTGGAAATTGGAATCCACAGGCACACAGTGGTGCGCACACGTCCAGGGGCAAGGTACGTGCAAACGGCGATCATGGAGTCACGGAGTCGTGTGTCTAACCGCCTTTGAGGCCTTGTGTCTCCCATGCGTCGATAGTCACTGTTGCTAGCCAGTGGTGAAGAAGAAGAAAAAAACGTGTTACGGATGCGCGACCACCGACAGAGGTCGACTACGGCGCTTGAATGCCGCCTCTGCGCAGGGGGAAGGCCCAGGGGTTACTGGCTTGCATCTTGGGTAGGGGGGCAGTGCCACTGTTGAACTGTTTGCGCCGCACTTTCGACACTGCCCTGGTTTCCAGCTGATGGGGATGCAGATCGGATCCGTGACTCGGAGACTGCGTCGCAGAGAGTCTCAGGTCTCAGAGAGAGATTGCGTCCGTGTGTACTAGTATGTGTAAGATGGGAGCAGTAAGATGTGAGATGGGTGAGATGTGAAGATGGGTGCCAGCGAGACCTGGTCGACGCGTTTTCGAGATCCGACATGCGGACCTGAGTTCAGATTCAGAGATCATTGGTACAGTACATACCGTATAGTTTTGCCTTTCTAGCTCAGTGGGCACAGGTGACCGGAGACCGTAGAGGACTACTACGATTAGGGATTAGTGAGTAATTAGAAGCACTGGTTCAGAAAGAACTCAGAACCGACGACACAAAGCACCGACACCCCCTCGCGTCGTGTAGAGATGCGGGGTCGAAGGACCGATCCGCTGGCACCACTACAGTGGCACCCAAGACGGTGACGGCGTGCCACTGGCAGAGTGAAAAAGTTCGAACTGAATCTCCGATCGAATCGGCAACTTGCTTTGTACGCGCTTTCGGCATGATGCATCCTTTCGAAACGCTCGGGCATGGAGGGTACAAACATGTCCCCGGTGATCAAAAACCATCATCTGGAAGTCTTTCATGTTCATGTTTGACGTTGGCACTTGGGATCTAGACGTGTGGCACCGCGGAGTACTTGGATTCCGCTTTGCGTGGGTCTCACCAGCAGGGTTCAGGGCGTACACATCACCCACGACGACCGCTCGAATTCGAGCATTGAATAGAAAGTACGTCTGATGTTTCCCATCGCCGATGGACCCTGCATCCTTTGTTATACTCTATAACCATCACCAGCTTTTCCATCGAACAGCCTCGTTCGCTTCCACATCCGTCGTAGATCGACGTGATCATTCGAATTTATGGTTAAATATACAGCAAGAGCCATATAGCCGCTTGGGTCAACGCGTACACGTCAGATCGCAAGTGTCATCACATCGAGGATAGCGACGCTGCGGGATGACGCACGCTGTGCGCCAGGCTTCTCGGGCCCATCAGTGAATCGGAAGTTGGTCATGACTGGTCAGAACCAGTCAGGACACTCGGCTAGAGTCGGTTAGCTACTAACTGACTCCCTGATCTGAGTCTGTCGCGACCTCATGTTAGCATAATGTATGCATACCTTTCTTTCTCCTCTTTTCTGAATGCCGCACCGCATCTTGCCGACTTTCCCAATGCAGGGAGCCCGAGAACCGCGGTAGCTGCAACCCTGGGATAGAATATGACGAGACTTGTTCAAAGCCTGGTAGGCACTGCCTCTGAGCCCTCTGCGTGGTCCCACTCGTCGACTTGCCCAACTCGGATGCAAAGTTCGCGTTTCATCCATGATCCATTCAAACATACCAGACTGCGGGGTTTCTAAGCCATGCCGTACGGTTCAACTCGCCAACGCAGAGGTTCAGGAACCGCAGTCGTACGCAGTCGATTTTGTGTTGCAGTCGGTTGTATGTGCATGTGTCGCATAGATCTGTGTGGTAGAGATATGGTTGTCGCCTGTACAGTACCGTACAAAGTCGGCTTGGCCTGGCTTGGGTACGGTGATAAGTGGGTCGATGGATGAATGGATGCGTGATGACGATCACGTCGGAAGGCGATACGGTGGAGCAGGATGGCAAAGTGGGTCTCGGATGGGGGCTGTGACGTTGAATCATTGGCGCTCCCAGGAGACGTACACGTTGCGCCTTTTTTTGCGTCTTCCTTGTTCCCTTTTTGCAAGGCGTTGATCAACTTTGTTGATGGGCAAGAATAATTTTGTTGAATGCCGGAGGTGGGACCGCGGTGACCCTCGGACACAAGCCGCAACAGAAAATAGAAAATAAACCACGCGGAGTTCTCGGTACACTGTCGGAGCCAGCGGAACAACGGTTTCGCCGGTCGTGCAACTCCGGCGGGCGGGCGGGCGGCGCGCGCCGTGACGCCGACGCAGATACTACAGGCACCCGCTGTCAGTACTTGTCACGGCGTGATGGAATCTGCACACGCTCCAGGTGTCAACAAGTACATGTAGTATCAGATTCAATATATCAGAGTCCCGTCCCTCGCCGTCCATGACCGGCATCGGTGGAACACGCTCATGGAGGTGACATCGAGTGCTCTTATACAATATATTCACTTTCATCTCCGGCTTTGGTACCTGGTATGTTTGGGATCATCTACGACGAGTGCCAGCAATAAAAGGCACCTGAAAAGCCGATCACGGACGTGTAAGATGGGCGGCCCGTAACTTACTTAATGCTGAGCGCGGCCTGGATGACGCGGGGCGAAGAGTCGATCGGTCATACGGTGAATGCGATGGTGCGATTACAAGTCCATGTCCGAGGTCGGTCCAACGTCGTCAAATCAAAACTCTAACACGATGTCGCTGACGCGTTACGTCGTACGGGAGATGATAATTCGGGGCGGCAATCGTAATCGAATTATTCCGAATGACATGGTCGTGGAATTTCGACCTCCACGTCATTCCCCACCACTTTGAGCTTTTTTGGTCGTTCGTTTTTCCCCTATCAGTGGCCGAGGAGTTGTTCAGCTATCGATGCTATCCACCGATCAAATAAAGAGGTGCCCGTTTGACGCCCATCAAACCAAGAAAATGACAGAAATGAAACATGCGAAAAAACGCTGGCACAGGACGAAAATCACTTGCCATCACTCCAACAACAAAAAATGCGCCGACAACGCAGGCACCGCCATCTCCGACACGGCCATGGCATCCGCTCTCATGAGCCTTGAGCCCGTCATGCACCCCGCCCGTGCCAGTCGTGCTCCTCGGCTCCAAGACATACCTTGAGTTGTTCTAGAAATACCTCTTCCAACTCATCTGCCAGATGCCACGTCCGTCGCTGAAATCCAAGAGACTTCCTCTGTGTTCGTCCCACTCTGCCTCGGATGTGTCATGCCGGACGGAAGGTCGTATGGGTGGGGGTAATGAGGTGCGTTGTCTTGGCCCTGTGGCGGGCTCACCTTTCTCGGCCGCATGTCAGATGGCGATGGGTGAAAAATAGCTCTCCGACGAGACTATTCCGAGTCACCCACATCTCTCGCTGGCGCCTCATGGTGGTCCTGGTCTCGGGTCGCCGGTGCGGTCAACAAACTCAGGGAGAAGTTACTCTGCTGTCGGTTGAGGAACGTATGTCGCGGATCACCATTGGCGACGTACAAGATGACCCCCACTTCCGTATTAAAATCGCACCCAAGAACGTCGAACACGTCGAGAGGTTTTGCACGATGAATTCGGAGATGCTGGGGGAATCAGGGAATGACTATGGGGTAGGACAGGGTGTGGATGCATTTGTGTGTTTTCAAGGACGTTTGGCCTGAGACAATGCATGTCAATTCTGTTTACGACTCAAGAGTCATCGGTTGACATGTATTCGCTAAACAGTCTTTGGTGCTCACCAAGTCAATAGCAAAGACGGCAGAGTCCTTGTACTTTCACGAGCATAGGTCGAGAAAAGCATCACAAGTCACTTTGGCTATCGGATAGCATGAAAACCGTCTCTTTCGCACCAATGACCTGACCCTCTATCGCCGGAGAGAACGTGAGAACCGAGCACAATCATGTTTCTTCAAGGGAAAGTAACATTCAATGCGGTGACAACGGGCAAAACGAAGCAACCCTTGAGCGCCCACTATATTGGTGTAAATACGAGATCCATGCTCTGTTGCTTGATCATTTGGTCAGAATGATCAAGCAACTGAGTACGGATCACAGTTTTTAGTATGTTCCGATCAAGGTTGGTGACACAGGGCGTCAGCGGGTTGGTCGTACCAGGATTTGAGCAACCATACTCGCATGAACTGATCGGGTGCATTGAGCAAGCGAGCACCCTGAGAGACCATCAACTCCAACGCTGGGATGGAGGCAGTCTAGTCCCGTTGTATTGGTAAAATTTCCAAGCGCTGTTAGGAAGGACAGGACCAAGCATCAAGTTGACGGTACTCGCCGAAGGCGATAGTGAGGGGCATACCTGTAGGCTTGGCGAACCACAAAGCGGCCTGGCCCGGGGATGATGTGCTCGAATACATGAGCGGATGACCCATGAAGCTGTAAACGGAAGAGCAAAAGCTACAGTCCCAAGGCGCAAACAAGCATGTGACCACGCGTTACTTCGGCGATGGAGTGCATATCTAGGCACCAAACTGGCAAACGGCCAACTCGACTTCACATCTGGCACCGGGCATGGATATTTGGCCCGGGTTTCTGGACCCAGTGACCTTGAATCTGTAAGCCCGTCAGGCCCATCAGGCAAAGATGTTGCACGCCACATTCACCTTTATTGAGTCATCATCAAACCCCGGGGAGATAAATTGCGAGCTGCTTCGCGACACCATTCTCCCTCAAACCATCACGATGAGGTTGAATTTAGATTACACCGTCTACAAGGGCCATCAATCCGGAAGGGTCGTCAAGTCCAATGGGCACAAGGATGACCTCGCCCACGACGAGGTCCTTGTCAAAATCACCCATACAGGATTGTGCGGCACCGACGAGCACTACAAGATCGCCGACATGGTCCTTGGTCATGAAGGGGTAGGAATTGTTCAGCAAGTCGGCGCCGAGGTAACCACGTTTAAAGTGTATGTATGTCCTCGGATGAAAGCGCTTACCGTCGTGCTCACATACAAATCAGCGGGGATCGCGCAGGTTGGGGATACCTGCATAATTGCTGCATGCACTGTGACCAGTGTCTGAGCGGCAACGAGATGTTGTGTCCTGAACGCGCCATGTACGGCGAGACCGACCTGGACCAGGGCGGGTTCGCTTCGCACGCAGTCTGGAAGGCTGCTTTTCTCTTCCACATCCCCGACTCGATCCCATCTGCAGCGGCAGCTCCGCTGATGTGTGCTGGATCGACCGTGTTCAACACGTTATACACGTACGTTCGGTCCACTGACCGTGTGGGCATTGTGGGCGTTGGCGGCCTTGGCCACCTCGCTATTCAGTTTGCTTCCAAGATGGGATGCGATGTTATCGTCTTCTCCGGCACAGAGAGCAAAAAGGAAGAGGCAAAGAAGCTAGGTGCAGCCGAGTTCCACGCGATGAAGGGCGCAAGAAAGCTTGACATCGGACGGCGTGTCGACCATCTGATTATTACGACCTCATTCCTGCCTGATTGGAATTTGTAGGTCATGCACTGCCTGGGAAAAACGGTACTACTAACCACGCTGCTGAATAGGCTGTTGCCGATTTTAGAGCCAAGGGGCACCATCTACCCCATGACTGTGTCGGATAAGGACCTCGTCCTGCCCTACATGCCAATCCTGAACGGCGGTATCCGGATCCAAGGGGGCTTTCCGTGCTCACGCGGGACACATGTCAAGATGCTGAGGTTCGCGGCGCTGCACGGCATCCAGCCTATAATCGAGGAATTCCCGATGAGCGTCGAAGGCATTGAGGATGCGTTGGTGAGGCTAGAACAAGGAAAGATTAGGTACCGCGCTGTCATGGTGGCTTGAAGGTGCATGAGTGATAGTACTTACACGTATTGTACAAAACTTCTCATCTCTGTATCCTTGTATGGACGTAGAATCGCAGAGTCATACGACTCAAGTTACCATCGTCATTTGACGAGATGAACGTCAAGGCCGTGACTCGCGTGATCACAGTTCGCACGGGTCCGCTACCAAGTTAGTTCAGCTTATCCTCATTCTTCGTCAAGATGAAGTTCGCCCAATGTCTCTCGGCCCTCCTGTCGCTCACGATCTTTGCGGGTGCGATACATGCCAGATCAAACTGACCTCTCAAGACCCCCTTGCAACGCTGCTCTCATAGCGCAAGAAACACTACGTCTGTCCATTCAGCCATGAGTGAGCGGTTTTTGGGTGCCCAAAGAGTTGGGAATCCCACCAGCTGTCTACGGGTGCGTTTCCTGTCTCTTTTCAATCGTCATTCCATTTACTCAATATACCTGGTAATATTTAGCAAGTACGCGAATACATACGGGCTCGCGCCATCTACTTGATACCTGGAACCATTACTCTTGCCGATTGACATCAAGAACGAATAGCGCCGAGGCTCATTATTGGAACGCACCGCAGGACTTTACAAGTGAGACACTTCCCATTGTGTCTGGATTATATTGCTGAACTCTTCATGTTCGATAGATAAGTGGAATCTTCGATACCTGTATCTACGATGAATCACTGTTGCACCCTATCAAATTCGGTCTTCCGTTCCCTCCACCTCTGGTGACTAGCAACAAATCTCGCGGATGATCGATGATCGCCCACGTGCTCTATGGTGACATTAGATGTGAAGGAAAAAGTCCTGTGCTACCATTTACTTCAATGCCAGTGGCGTGGGCTCACGTGCTTGCGTGTTTGAAACTGGCCGCAATTGACGTCACGTAGACGCGGCTAATGGCGTTTTGAGGGATACCATGCACAAGTACCCATACAAAACCGTCGGTCCGCCTCTAGCCACGTCAAGCCACAATTTGTCGTCTTTAACTCTGGGGAAAAACTACAATCGTTTTCGTACGGCCAGCTCTCGTTGGCTGATGTTTTCGGACATTCTTCCAAGCCTCCTCATGATCGTGAAGATACATCAACACTGGACAACGTCAGCCATCCCTGAGGACTCCGATAGCCCTTGCAGTCGCAATGAAGCCGACATTCAGTCCACTTCCACCTCTAAATCGATAGAGTACTTTGAGTTGTGTTGACAACTCTCGGAACTCCTCTGAAGAAGCTTCCTGGATAGCAGGGATCTCTGGTTGGGCTGAACACTGTGATGAAGCGGCATCAAATAGTGAACTACTGCTACACCCCTCCGGGGGGAGCGGCGGTGGGACCCCAAACTGCTGATGCTACCAGAGGGCCTTAGGAGCTAGCTAGTGAAGTACCCATTCCAACACCTCTGGGCCCACAGAACTCGTAATTAGACTTGAATGGTCGCAGCCAGCAGAAGGTCAAAGAGGGATGTAGATCATGTGCTGCAGATGGTAAATGTTCACGTTCCCTGTGGTAATAAAATAATTATTGCTAGTGTGAACGAGGAGACGATGCCTGCAGAGCACACCTTGAACGGAAGCGGAAGTTCATAGCAGGTCCAGCGCATCTCGCACGGCCATCCCTTTGGCCGGGGACAAAGGATGATCGATGACACCTAATATCATAGTCATTGGCCCACTCAGGCTTACACGAACGTGCGACCACGCATTACTCAGCAAAGGAAGCAACTTGTAAGTCTGGGTACTAAACTAGTGGGCTAGCTTCACTTCGGACCCGGCATCCGGAATAAAGATCTGGCCCGGGTTCTTGACTTGGTCATGAATCTGTAAGCTGCTCGGACGTCGTGCGCAACCACTAATACATACCGACCACGGTGTTGTCAACCAAACTTACCATTGCTATGTCATCACAAACGACCTTCACAGATAAATAGCGAGTTGCCTCACGACACCATTCTCCCTCAAACCATCACGATGCAGTTGGATCTAGATTACACCGTCTACAAGGGCCATCAATCTGGAAGAATCGTCAAGTCCAAAGGCCACAAGGATGACCTCGCCCATGACGAGGTCCTTGTCAAAATCACCCACGCAGGATTGTGTGGCACCGACGAGCACTACAAGTCCGCTGACATGGTCCTCGGGCATGAAGGGGCAGGAATTGTTCAGCAAGTCGGCGCCGAGGTAACCACGTTTAAAGTGTATGTATTTCCTCGCATGAAACGCTTACCGTCGTGCTCACATACGAATCAGCGGGGATCGCGCAGGTTGGGGATACCTGCATAATTGCTGCATGCACTGTGACCAGTGTCTGAGCGGCAACGAGATGTTGTGTCCTGAACGCGCCATGTACGGCGAGACCGACCTGGACCAG